>SNQJ01S0030000.1:74373-86705 GCA_010110895.2 Picea sitchensis
CTAGTATGAACAAAATCAAATTGATTCCCTTTTCAAATCTTAGAGATCTAGTAATTTCATAAGTATAGAAATAAATTCGAAGGAGTCGTTTACTACTTCCTTGACTTAGGAAATGATCAAGGACATACCAGAAGGAAATAATTGTAGACTCACATATTACTATATTAAGTTATACTGAGTAATAACATTGCTATATTACCAATGCGTGGCAAAATATAATGGAAGACGACAGTATAACTAGTAATATGAGTTCTGGAAATATAAATAGAAACTCAAGGAAACAAATCGAACCTTTTAATACAAACAAGATTCTGGAAACAAAGTATTAGAAAGGTGAATGCCCGATGAACTCAGTAAATAGAAGTATGAAAACCCTTTTTCATGAATATTCATAGTTTGATAAGTTCAAAATATGATAAATGTATTAAGGAGGAATAAATCATTTAGATAATATTGAATAAAGAAAATGATAGTTTTTATTGACTACAATGCAGTTTTCTGAATTCAATAATTACAAAGGTAACAAAACAAAATTTTGGGAAAACGTATTTCTGGAAGTATATAGGCAGATATGCCTTCTTTATAAATAGTATAGGAAATATAAAGAACCATAATACCATTAAGATTGGAATTAAATTCGCTAACCCTAGTTTTTCAAATACAGGTATACAAGAGAAAGAATCCTCTGAGTAAAACTTTAAAGTGGTTATACAATTCCAAACAGACCAAAAATCCAACTATGTCCAACCTTACGCAATTACTGCATTCTCTTCCAACAAGGAGATATCGACATAAAAACATGATTACTCTTCAACGAACCAATACAGGAATCGAGACAAAACTTCACTTATTAATGATAAAACCGGATTGGAACCATGGCCTTCATTCCTAGAATCGAGAAGGCTAAGTCTGAGAGTTACTGGGCACAAAACCTGAATACCTTTTGCGTGAAGGATAGGAACCAACATCCAAAATCATGCGTGGTCGAAATCTCTACAAATATTTACCGTTTAAAACATTAGTAAAATATATGAAAGTAAAGTGAAGGAAAATTCCAACAGAATGATAAATGATAGCATTAGTGTATTCCAGAGTGGCACTCAACTTATGACATGAAGAATCATGTCCTTTCTTTGTCACATTCTGGTTGGATAGATGTCCAGGCCGAGGGGAGGGTGGTCCAAGGACTTCCTGATGGGTACCCTCGCATCAACATGGTCCCATCATTAGTGTTGGTGACAAATCATATAATAAATTTCTTATGAAATGAAATAATCAACAGTGTTAACATTTAACATACAAATTGTATAAGACGTGTTGTGTGAGTAGGCCGAAGGCGTAGTGTAAACGTTACACATAAAACAAACATTATAGGTAAAGATTGAGATTAAACCCTTCGTGAACTGACTATTCTATATTGCAGAGGGCATTTTTAAGTCAACGATAAATACAAAGCTAATCTTCTGCTGAATTCAAATGGAGTAAATTGCACACACACCACGATAATGAAAATAAGAAATATAATTTATTCGAGAAGTTCTGCAAACTCAAACATTATATTCCATAGGGCATTTTGTTTAGTGAAATGTTCAAAACACAGAAGTCACATTCCTATAACTGTACTGGACAAGAATGAAACAACCATTAAGGAGGCATTATATGCATGAATACCAGCTAAGGGTTTAATGAACATTATAGAAGGGTGGATTCATCCTTTACAAAGAGAAAGACAAAACATGCAATATATTATGCTATACATAGTAAGAGAATTCCACTTAAGAACAAAAACCCTGCATAGTCTCATGAAAAGTCAAC
This sequence comes from Picea sitchensis, assembly GCA_010110895.2. Classification (NCBI taxonomy): domain Eukaryota; kingdom Viridiplantae; phylum Streptophyta; class Pinopsida; order Pinales; family Pinaceae; genus Picea; species Picea sitchensis. The sequence continues at coordinate 76,189 of SNQJ01S0030000.1, forward strand.
ATCAGGCCTCAACATACATCAACAGAGGGACTATAAAGAACAACGATAATAGGGAATAAAGAAACACTAGGAATTGAAATATATACACGAAAAACTATACAGATGCAATTTCTCTAAGTCAAGAGGTGGAATGACGAGACCTTCAGAGAGAATAAGAATGAAACAGTCAAATGATACAACTTCTCCGGGAGTGGGGATAAACCAAAAATATTCCAAGGAATAATGATAAGGGGAAGATTTGACTTAAAATTCTAACAAGAGTCACATAATGAATATTTCTTTTCACTGTAACGATTTTCCAAAGATCCACTATGTTATTTAAACCACAGTAGTATCTTACAACTTACCAGGAAAGATGGATAACATTGTCCATTCCACCGGGTAATGACCTCCAATTCAACAATCTCCCTTGCCGAGGAAAATAATACATAGAGCCATTCAAAGGGCTTCACATTGACAAACGGAAAACTTGCTTAACCCTAAGAGTATGCCAATTTAATGCTGAAAGTACAAAGTTTGGTCTGGCCATGTGATGGGGCCGATTTGGCGCGATTGGATTAGAGGAAGGGTCAGGTGAAATCCATCGAAACTCACACACACAGGACCTCCATTAATCGCTAGTGTATAACTTTAACTCGTTTCTGACAAGTAAGCCATTCTCTACTTGACAAGAAAAAATACATAGTTATTTTAGCCCCTTCGTGACACGACTAGATGGGGACACGTTCACTCAAAATGTTTCCTTGTAGTTAATATATCTTTGAAGTGAAGACTTCGTTGGGACAACTTTTATTTAAGTCGGAGTTAATGAGGATTAGCATGAGATATCGTTACCCAAAATCTTTTAGGTAAATGGACTTGAATATCACTAACCATGAATAAATCATAAAGGAACCCATTTAATGACATGGACTATACAATGATGCCAAGCACCTTTTACTAATCCAAATATATTCAGTTGAGGGGTATAGTCCCGACCCCATGACTATATATATGGTAAGTGAATTTTATTTCAGAGACAAATTAAATAGTCTTGTGCATGAACATAGAAACCTTAGGTTTAAGGAGACATTAGGACCATAAGTCCTAAGTCTAAACTACTATATAGATATATATATGTATATAGGTGAGTAGCTTTGAGAACAAAGGGAATTGCTAGAATCTTTGGTGAATTATCCATATAAGTTTTCTATCCAACGTAAGTTAGACTGGTGTGGGAATGGAATCATGTGGTAGTCATAATTTAAATTACCTCACAAAGATTTATAATAGGAATGAAGATTACCTCCTTTTACCAACGAACATATAAAACGAAATTGGAGATTAATGTTCCATAGAATTTTTGTTTTTATGGGAAATTTGAGGTACATTAAATATGGTATCAGAGCAAAGGTTACAACACTTGGACCTTGAACAGGGCCAAATTAATTACTTAGCATGTATTTTTGTCTATGTAAAACTAACAATCCATTACTGTTACAAACAAAAAACTCTTTTATGTTTTATGTTATTCATGGAAACCCAGGATGACACAGAATTCAAACTTGAGGGGAATCCTGAACAAAGACTTCCTGAAGATCCGAGACAGAGTAGTGATGGAAGATCACCTACTGAATTTCTGGAAACGATAAGGAATCTCATTGTTGATCTGCAAGTTTTCAAGGCAGATAATGAGAAACTGAAGAAGGCATAGCAGGAACAACATGAAATAAATGAAGTCATGTTGTGTAGTATAGTGACAAAGAAAATACCAAGGGATGATAACCATGAAGAAGAGGTCAGTAAAAGGGCCTCCAAAATTTTTGGTCCTGAAGCAGAAAAAGGAGACAACTCATCTGAAGGTACACATTCAGTTGAAGATAAAACAAAAACATACAGAAAAAGAAAATAGGTAGATCACCTTGAGGGAGAGTTTAAGAAAATCAAACTCACTACCTTTTATGCGGAATCCAGAATAGGGGAGGAAGCTGAAGCATGGTTATTAGAAATAAAGAAGTATTTTTATATCTACAACTATTCCAGCAATATGAAGGTCAGAATGGCCATCTATAATCTGAAAGGAAAAGCCAACATTTGGTGGCAAGATCTGAAATTGGCCAAGGGCCTAAAGGAGAAACAGATGGAATGGTCAAACTTTAAGAAATACTTTAACAAACAATACCTATCTTAAAGTTAGTATGAAATAAAAACCAAAGAATTTTATGAGCTACGACTTGGTCAAATGGCTATGGAGGATATGATAAAAAAATTCCTAGAATTACTAAGGTTCATACCTTATATCTGGGAGGACAAAGTGAAAATCCAGTGGTTCCTAAGCTGTTTACCACAGTCCTACAAGGACATAATCAAATTTTAAAATCCCAATTCCTTGAGTGAATTATCCAGGAAAGATTGAATGTGTTATGACAAATACAAGCAATAGAAAAAATTTCCCAAGGCTTGGAAAGAAAAGAAACAAGACAGAATGAACCAACGGAAGAAGGGATATCAGCTAGCTCCTTATCGGAATGCACCAAAAATATTTCCAAGGAAATATTTTCACTTCAACAATCGAAACATGCAAGGAGGCGATAAACTGGTAAATCTAGGAACAAAGAAGTTTGGGGACAGCCCCCGTGAACCGTTAAAATGATGGGAATGTGGAGAACCTCATATAAGGAGGAACTTTCCATGTTTGATTTCATCAAATATAACTATTGTTCACAATTTATAGGAATCCTGTATAGTAGGGGATGTAGGCATAAGCTTACATCAGATCAATGACGTCGTGGATGGCCGACAAGCTGACCACTAGTCCTCTGTGGTGGAAATTGAAGGTAAAATCAATAACACTTGAATTTTTGTTTAATTGATCTTGGAGCTACATTAAGTTATATCAATCCCTCGATAGTGGAGTCAAATAAACTTAAGAAAATAAGACACGCAAGTCTTGGCTTCTACAACTAGCAACAGGAACGAAAATAGAAGTTGTCGACTTTATTTTTGATTATGAGTTCAGTTTAGGAAGTCAAAACATAAATACAAATATGAATATTCTACCATTAGGATCTTATGATGTAATTATTAGAAAGGATTGGTTAGAAAAGCATAAAGAAGCGCTAGATTGTCACAAAAAATCACTTAATTATAAAGACGAGAATGACACGGTTACGACAGTTCAAGGCACATAAAAACCAGTCTCAGTTAGACAGATTTCAGCAATGCAATTCAATAAATGCATGAGAAAGGGTTGTCAAGTTTATGCCATCCAAGTAACAAATCTGTTAGAAAAAAAAAAAAACCCAACTTGGAGGATTTTGTTGTTCTGCATGATTTCAAAGACGTGTTTGTTGATGAAATACCTGAATTACCCCCAAGAAGGGAGATAGACTTTTCTATCGACCGACTACCTGGCTCAACCCCTATCTATAAATCACCTTACCGAATGAGTTTGTCGGAATTGACATAACTAAAAATCCAACTACAGGAATTATTGGACAAAGAATATATCAGACCAAGTGTTTCACCATGGGGAGCACCAGTCCTCTTTGTGAAAAAGAAAGATGACACTATAATATTATGCATCGATTATAGACAATTAAAAAAAATGACTATTAGGAACAAGTACTCCTTACCTAAGATAAATGATTTGTTTGATCAAGTAGATGGGGCAAAGATTTTTTCAAAATTTGATTTACGATCTGGTTATGACCGGGTTAGGATAAAAGATGAGAACATAAGTAAAACATATTTTCGAAAAATATATGGGCATTATGAATTTGTGGTTATACCTTTTAGACTTACTAATGCGCTAGCCACGTTTATGTGTTTAATGAATAGTATTTTCAGTCAGTACTTGGACAAGTTCGTATTAGTATTTATTGAAGACATTCTAGTTTATTGTAAAATAGAGGAAGAACATGAAGAGCACTTAAGGATAGTGCTTCAAACTTTAAGAAAGCATAAACTGTATGCTAAATTCGATAAATGTGACTTTTATCAGAAGAAAATACAATACCTAGGACATGTAATTTCTGCAGAAGGCATTGCAGTCAACCCGAAGAAAATAAGAGCCATCATGGAATGGCCTATTCCTAAGGATGTAGCGGACATCCAGTCATTCATGGGAATCACCAGATATTACTACAGATTTATAGAGGGTTTTTCCAAAATTGCATACCCTATCAAATCACTACAAAATAAGGGAACCAATTTTAACTGGTCACATAAATGTCAAGAAAGTTTTAATAAGTTAAAGGAATTGCTAACAACCGCGCCCATTTTAAAGGTAGAAGATTCAGACAAAGACTTCACCATCTGTGTATATGCGAGTAAAGAAGGACTAGGCAGTGTCGTAACCCAAGAAGGGCATGTTATTTGTTATGAGTCCTGGAAATTAAAGGAACATGAACGAAACTACATCACTCATGACTTAGAGTTGGAAGATGTAATACATGCCTTAAAGATGTGGCGACACTTCATAATGGGAAGGAAATTTATGTTATTGACTGGCAATAGCGGTGTGGAATTTATGTTTAGTCAGTCGGACCTTAATGCAAGGCAAACAAGATGGCTAGCCTTCTTGAGCGAATTTGACTTTGAGGTAAGACATATCAAGGGTAAGGAAAATAAAGTAGCTAATGCTTTAAGAAGAAGAGTTCATGGGTTGTTTGAAATAAACATTAGTAGGGAAGAAAGAGATCTTGAACAGAGGATAAAGACTCCAGGTAATAACGATGAAAATTACACTCAAATAGTGGCAGAATTATAGAACACTACAGGAAATTTAGACAAAACATATCTCAGTATGAACAAAAATGGTCTACTACGATTCAAAAACAGACTATACATACCAGATTCGACAGAGTTAAAGTTAAAATTCTTGGATGAATTTCATAAGAAACCATAGTTTGTTCATCCAGGATACTAGAAAACGATAACAACACTAAGAAAGGCATTTTATTGGCCCAATATGAAGGGTGAAATAGCAGAATACTTAGCTAAGTGTCAAGATTTTCAACAGGTAAAATCCAAACGCCATCATCCAGCCAGCCTGTTGCAGCCCTTACCTGTTCCAGAATGGAAATGGGATACTATATCGCTGGACTTTATTACAGGTTTGCCTAGAACTCAGAAACATAATTATTCAATTATGGTGGTAATCGATAAACTTAGTAAGTCTGGACACTTTGTTCCTATAAAGTCTACTTTTAAAGCCATTAACATCGTTGAAATATTCATGAAATAAATTTTTAGACTACATGGTATTCCTAGAATGGTGATTTCGGATAGAGATGTAAAATTTACATCTACTTTTTGGAAAGAATTGTTTGCAGGGTTAAATACTAACTTGAATTTCAGCACGAGTTATCATCCACAAACAGATGGACATACTAAACAAAAAAACCAAATCATATAAGATATGCTCCACATGTATGTTCTAGCAAAACCAAGCAAGTGGGAAGACTACCTACACTTGGTAGAATTTGCATACAACAATGGGTACCAAACTTTGGCTAAAATGATCCCTTTCGAGGTATTGTACGACAGAAAGTGTACGACACCAATTATCTGGGATAACCCAATTGATAGAATAATGGTTGGACCAGAGATGCTCCAGGAAATGGAGAGCACAGTCATAAAAGTACAACAGAACTTAAAAGAGGCACATGACAGACATAAAAGTTATGCAGACCATAAAATAAGACACTTGGAATTTCAAGTGGGAGACCATGTCTGTTTAAAATTCAAAGCCTGGAAAATTTCACTAAATATAGGGAACTGTGCCAAGTTTGCACCAATGTTTTGTGGGCCTTTTGAGATCTTAGCTCGAATTGGACCTGTAGCATACCAAGTTGCACTTCGTGCCAATCTAAAAATTTGTAATGTATTTCATGTTTCGTTGTTAAAGAATTATGTTCATGACCCTACTCATATGATCGATTGGAACTTGGTGCAGGTGGAACCAGAAGGCAAGTTCCAAGAGGAACCTCTACGCATTCTAGACATGAGAGAAATAACACTTCGGAAAAGAGCCGTCACCCAGGTAAAAGTGCAATGGAAGCACTTTAGCCCTGAGGAGGCAACTTGGGTGTTGGAGGGAGATTTGCATAAATCTCATCCAATCCCATTCCAATAAAGGAATGAACATGGAGGACATTGTTTTATTGAAGGGGGAAAGGATGTAACATCCCCCCCAAAAAAATATTTTTGAATTTGAAACTTCTTAGGAAACTTATTCTATTTTTGGTAAATTCGAAATTGGAAAATATTTTCCATTTATGGAAATTCTGAATTTCAAATTTAGTTAATTGTAATTAATGATTATGAATGTTGGGCAGAGATCTGATTTGACCCAACTAACTATTTGACTATGACACTTGTATGAAACAAAATATTTTATAATTATTGCTGATGGACAAATGGAACAACCATGTTACAAATCAGCTGACCATGACTCCATGAGTGGGGAACCTATTGGAAATAACTCAGGGATGAGTGTTACAAGTGGAAAATCTAGAATTTAGCCATTGACATCCCCTGAAAATCAGGGATTTGGAAAGTTGCGAAAATTCCCAAGAGGGAAAATGACCTAGGCAAAACTGACTTTGCATATATAGAATATGAGAGGAGGCAGGATGCTGCCTAGTATGCTGGGAAAAGGAAATTTATCTCTTGTTGTTATGAACACCGGTTTTCAGAGTGTGAGGCATGGAGAAGTTGTTGAAGCGAAAGGACAATAGATGAGGAGAGTTCTAAGTTTTACCTCATGAATTCATGGTCAGGATAGGGGGTGAATGGAGCAAGTGACTTTGATTTTTCCGTTCTAAGGTTGGGAGGAACGTGGTTGTTCCATTTGTTTTTCATCGAACTAGTTCAGATATGTTCATCTACTCTTTTCTGGTTATAGATATATCTCTTTCTTTAATGGCTGTTAGAATACATATATATTGTTGGGTGAATCATTTTCTATTGAAGTCCTTTCTAATTCAAGAAATCATTTTTTGATTTAAATTGATTGAAAGAAAATATATATAGTATAATAGTGTGTGAATTCTTCTATGAGCTAAAATATGAATGGATGGAACATGTGTAGGATAAGCCCCTGCAAGTTTTAATTCTATTCTTTGAATAAGACTGCCTATATGTATTTATATACATATATATTAACGAGTTAAAATACGAGTGGATGGAACAGGCCTAGGATAAACCCCTACCAATTTTAATTTTTTTCTTTGAATAAGACTGCCTGTATACAGTTATATACATATATTAATTACGAGTAGAATCAGAAATTTGTGAATACACCAACATACTTCTAGTATAAACAAATTTAGACTGATTCCCTTTTCAAATCTTAGAGATCCGATAATTTCATAAGTATAGAAATAAATTAGAAGGAGTCTTTTACTACTTCCTTGACTTAGGAAATGATGAAGGACATACCAGAATAAAAAAAATTTATACTCGCATATTACTGTATTAAGTTATACAGAGTATTAACACTGCTATATTACCAATGCGTGGAAAAATATAATGGAAGATGACAATATAACTAGTAATATGAGTTCTGGAAGGATAAACAGAAACTCAAGGAAACAAATCGAACCTTTTAATACAAACAAGTTTCTGGAAATTAAATATTAGAAAGGTGAATGCCCAATGAACTCAGTAAAAATAAGTATGAAAACCCCTTTTCATGAATATTCACAGTTTGATGAGTTCGAAATATGATAACTGTATTAATGAGGAATAAATCATTTAGATAATATTGAAAAAAGAAAATGATAGTTTCTATTGACTACAATGAAGTTTTTTGAATACAATAATTACAAAGGTAACAAAACAAAATTTTGGGAAAACATATTTCTGGAAGTATACAGGCTGATATGCCTTCTTTATAAACAATATAGGCAATATAAAGAACCATAATACCATTAAGATTGGATTTAAATTCACTAACCCTAGTATTTTCAAATACAAGTATATAAGAGAAATAATCCTATGAATTAAACTTTAAAGTTGTTATACAATTCCAAACAGACCAAAAATCCAAGTATGTCCAACCTTACGCAATTACCGCATTCTCTTCCAACAGGGAGATATCGAAATAAAAATAGGATTACTCTTCAACCAACCGATACAGGGATCGGGACAGAACTTCAGTTATTAATGATAAAACTGGAATGGAACCATGACCTTCATTCCTACAGCCGGGAAGGCTAAGTCTGAGAGTTACTGGGCACGAAACCCAAATACCTTTCACACGAAGGATAGGAACCAACATTCGAAATCATGTGTGGTAGAAATCTCTGCAATATATTATGATATAAACAGTAAGATCATTCCACGTAAGAACAAAAATATCGCATAGTCTCACGAAAAGTCAACATTAGGCCTTGACATACATCAACGGAGGGACTGTAAAGAGCAACGATAATAGGGAATAACAAAACCCTAGGAATTGAAATATATACACAAAAAACTATACAGATGCAATTTTTCTAAGTCAAGAGGTGGAATGTCGAGACCTTCAGAGAGATTAAGAATGACACGGTTGAATGATAAAACTTCTCTAGGAGCGGGGATAACCTAGAAAGATTCCAAGGAATAACGATAAGGGGAAGATTTGACTTAAAATTATAACAAGAGTCACAGAACGAATATTGTTTTTCACTATAACGATTTTCCGAATATCCGTTGTATTATTTAAACCATAGTAGCATCTTACAACTTACCAAGAAATATGGATAATGTTGTCCATTCCACTGGGTAACGACCTCCAAGTCAATAGTCTCCCCTGCCGAGTAAAATAATATGCAAATCCATTCGGAGGGCTTCACAATGACAAAAGGAAAACTTGATTAACACTAAGAGAAGCTCTTACTATATTGATTTAATGCTGAAAGAACAAAGGTTGGTCTGGCCATGTGATGAGGCCGAGTTGGTGCGATTGTATTAGTGGAAGGGTCAGGTGAAAGCCATCAAAACTCACACACACAGGACCTCCATTAATGGCTAGTGAAAAACTTTAACTCCTTTCTTACAAGTAAGCCATTCTTCCCTTGATAATAAAAATGCGTAGTTATTTTATCCCCTTCGTGACACAACTAGATGGGGACACGTTCACTCCAACTATTTCCTTGCAGTTGATATATTTTTCAATTGAAGACTTTGTTGGGACATATTTTAGTTAAGTCAGAGTCAACGAGGATTAGCATGAGATATCGTTACCCAAACTCTTTTAGGTAAATGGACTGGAATATCACTAACGACGAATAATTCATAAAGGAACCCATTTAATGACCTAGACTATGTAATGATTCCAAGAACCTTTTACTAAGCCACATATATTCAGCTGAGGGGTATAGTCCCGATCCCATGACTATATATATGGTAAGTGAATTTTATTTCAAAGACAAATTAAATAGTCTTGCGTGCAAACATAGAAACCTCATGTTTAAGGAGAGATTAGGAATATAAGTCATAAGTCTAAACTACTATATAGATATATATATATATATGTATATAGGTGAATAGGTTTGAGACCAAAGGGAGTTGCTAGAATATTTGGTGAATTATCCATATAAGTTTTCTATCCAAAGTAAGTTAAACTTGTGTGGGAATGACATCATGTGGTAGGCAGAATTTAAGTTACCTCACAAAGATTTATAACATGAATGAATATTACCTCCTTGTACCAATGAACATATAAAATTAAATTCGAGATTAATGTCCCATATAATTTTATTTTTTTTGGCAAATTTGAGGTACATTACACGAGGTATGTAATACCCTCCTTGAATAACTCTTCCTTGAAAAGGATTACAACGTTAACTTGAGAATTCATATATATATATATATATATATACATAATATATGGAATGTAATTGATTTACAAAATGTATTTGATATTCCTAATTGTTGACTTGATTAGCATATACATCATGATATGTGTGTGTGTGTGTGGATGTTCTCAAATCATGAAATTAATAATAGTGTTGTGAGCTAGTAAAAATATCAAGGGACTAAGGTACTTATGAAACAATACATGTGTAAGTGAATGTATGATTGAACTAATGCATTGATTACTTGTATGTGAGTGGTTTTGTATGTGGAGGATATAGGGTGAGGAATTTCCAACTCTCCAACATATGGGTGTGGATGCACAATCATGTCTCGACTAATATTGACAAAGACATAGAGTCTTTAACAACAAAATATAAAAATGGTACCTATGTCTTGGAGATAAGGATGTAGAGTCCATATATGTCTTGGAGACAAGGATGCAGAGTCCATATATGTCATGGAGGCAACAACACAAAGTCCATACATGCCGTCGAGACAAGGATGGAGAGCCCATGTTGTTTGATCATGATAAGGAGTTTCCATAGTAAGGGTGCATAATCCTTACTACCCGATAGTTGGCCTTTTAATTCCTAAGTCAAACAAGGTGGTTAAAGTGAAGCCTTAGAGGATTTAGAGTTGTGGTTAATTACCTAATTAGGAGAGGCATTTTAAGATATTTCCATATATAT
>SNQJ01S0030000.1:86715-102010 GCA_010110895.2 Picea sitchensis
AAGGTCCTAAATTTCAGAATTACAACACAAGGAAGGTCGGTCATGAGGACATCATCCAAATTAAGGGTTCTGTTGGTGAAATTATATGTTCAATATATTGAAATCATTTAATATGTCAATCTGGTTTTGTAATCAACAGAGTTGATGTACTATATGTACGGATAACAGATAATTTACTATTTTTTTTCAGTATAGTCTATGTAATAAACACTTTCAAAACCAAATACTTTTGTTTCACAACTTCAAATAACACTCCCCACACAATTCAAAATTCAAAAAGAAAAACTTATCAAAAAGCATATAATCTAGAATTTTTGCTCAAGTTATGGATCTGTTCATTGTTGGCTCATGAAATATAAAGATGAACTATGATTCTATCCCCTAGAGTAACTACACAAACAATAATTAACACTTTGCATGATTTTAAAAGGAAACTTAATCAAGATTAAAAGAATGACTGGGTAGGGAAAAACACTCCATTATAAGTGCATGTATGGTGAGATATGGAGGTCTTGATTGTTCTTGTGTTTTCAAGGTGCAATTTAATCAATTTTGGAAGAGAAATCTAAGTAGAGTGTAATTCTCCATTACAGGCTCATGTATGGTGAAAGATGGAGATCCAACTTGTCCTTAGATTTGCAGAATGAAAACAAACACTACAACATTTAGTATAGACAAAATACTAAAGAATTTAAATCGAATGATTGTTCTCCTATGCAATGTATTAAAATATATGCATATAAAATAAAAAAATTAAATAATCTATAAAAAAATTAATTTTATAGAGTTATATTTTAGGTTCACCACATGGTCATGCAAAAATAATAATTGGAAATTAGGAAATCAAAAGAAACAGAGGGGATTTCCTTTTTGTTGCAAGGTGGATGAGGTGCCAAGAAGAGAAGAGGGGCGGAAAATTGGAGAAAAAAAGGGAAAAAGAGTGGAAAATGAGGGTAATATGCAAGGAGGAAGGGATATTACCTAGAGGAAGTGAAAGGATACAAGGAGTGGAATGGAGATAATTGTGTGAAAATTATGAAAAAAAGAGGTTCTACATTGTTAGGGTTTTTGGTCAAGGCATGAGGGTGAGTCTATGGAGCTCGGGTGTGTTTCTTAAGAAAACAAGTTTTCCATAAGAGATAATCAGAGGTAAAATAGTTGTGTTAATCCCTAGACAAAGCCCCAAAAAAATCCCCCATTTTAGGTATAACACCCTTTATTAGGACCCTTATCAAATTATTTCATTTTTTTTGTTATATTTTCATGTAGGTTCTCAACCCCTTCATCGTAAGATTTCATTATATTTGTACCTTTTGTCTCCTATATATATATCAAGGATTCATAGTATTAGGATCATCTTACCTCATCTCATATTTTATTATGAAGTTGATATATTGTAAAAGGAGTTTCCCCCCTCGAAGTGGACTATAAGTGTTTATGTTTTATCATTTTTAAGGCATTGGATCATAACATTTTGTTTTAGAGCTCATTTATCCTAGGGTTTTTCTTCTCCAATAAATTCATCTTAACATTTTCTCTATAAAAAAAATTCTAGGATGATTCATACTTTGAAACTTGGAGGCTATTCACAATATATGTCAAGGTATATTTTCTAACAATTTTATCTTATGGGTCATCATACATTCATAGAAACACATTGTGAAAGATAGGGTATCTAACTACTCCTATTAACTAGTCTCAAACAAGTGTTCGTGGTAAAATAATAATATCTTCAAATAAGATCTAAATTGATTGAGACCCATTACATTGGAAAGAGGATAGTCTATAGTATTTTTGGTACAATTTTCAGAATTGTATATCCAATATTGTGTGTGTGGTACACTGTACAAGTCCACTCTCCTAGAAAGGACACAAATTGGAAAGATGTGGGGAAGTTACCCTAACTTCCACTTGGAAGATCTAATTTTGATCAGACATGTGCCATTGAAGAGAGGAAATACCATATTACTACAGGACAAAAGTTTAAACTCATAAGGGCCTAAATTTCAGAATTACAACATATGGTTGGTCATGAGGAAAAAATCAAAATTAAGGGTTGTGTTGGTGCAATTATATGTTCAATATATTGAGATCATTTAATATGCCAATCTATTTTCATAAATAATAGAGTTGAGGTACTATATGTACTGATAACATATAATTTCCTATGATTGTTGAATATAGTCTATGTAAGAAAACACTTTCAAAACCAAATTATATGTTTTCACACCTTCAAATAACACTCCCCACACAATTCAAAAATAAGAAAGAAAAAATTATCAACAAGTATATCATATAGATTTCTTGCTCAAGTGATGGATCTGTTCATTGTTGGATCATGAAAGATAAAGATGAATTGTGATTCTATGCCCTGTAGCAACTACACAAACAACAATTAACATTTTACATGCTTTTAAAAGGAAACATAATCAAGCTTAAAACAATTACCAGGCAGGGTAAAACACTCTATTATGCAGGAATGGTGAGAGATGGAGGTCTTAATTGTTACTTTGTTTTCAAGGTGTAATCTAATCAATTCTGGAAGAGAAAGCTAAGTATAGTGGATTTTTCCATTACAGGCTCATGTATGGTGAAAGATGGAGATCCGACTTGTCCTTAGACTTGTAGAATGAAAACAAACACTACAGTATTTAGTCTAGACAAAATACTAAAGAATTTAAGTCGAATTATTGTTCTCCTATGCAATGTATTAAAATATATCAATATGAAATAAATTAATCAAATAATGTATAAAAATAATTAATTTTAAAGAGTTATATCTTAGGTTTACCACATGTTCATGCAAAAATAATAATTGGAAATTTAGGAAATGAAAAGAAACAAAGGGGATTTTCGTTTCGTTGCAAGGTGGATGAGGTGATACGAAGAGAAGAGGGGGGAGAATTGGAGAAAAAGAGGGAAAATGAGTGGAAAATGTGGGTATTATGCAAGGAGGAAGGGGATATTACCTAGAGGAAGTGAAACAATACAAGGAGGGGAATGGATATAACTATGTGAAAATTATGGGGAAAAGAGGCTCTACATTGTTACGGTTTTTGGTCAAGGCATGAGGGTGAGTCTATGGAGCTTGGGGGTCTTTATCAAGGAAATATTTTTTCCCCAAGAGAGAATTAGAGGTAAACTAGTTGTGTTAAACCCTAGAAAAATCCCCATACAAAGCCCCAATGTTAGGTATAAAACCCCTTATTAGGCCCCTTATCAAATTATTACATTTTTTTGGTTATATTTTCATGTAGGCTATCTACCCCTTCATCACAACCTTTCATTATATTTGTACCCTTTGTCTCCTATATATATACCAAGGATACCTAGTATTAGGATCATCTTACCTCATATCATATTTTATTATGAAATTGATATATTGTAAAGGGAGTTTCCCCCCTCGAAGTGGGCTATAAGTGTTTACTTTTTATCATTTTTAAGTCATTGGATCATAACATTTTGTATTAGAGCTCATTTATCTTAGGGCTTTTCTTCTCCAATAAATTCATCTTAACATTTTCTCTATAAATTGTTTTATGGGATGATTCATACTGTGAAACTTGGAGGTTATTTATAATACATGTCAAGGTATATGTTCTAGCAATTTTAGCTTATGGGTTGTCATACGTTCATAGAAACACCTTGTGGAGGATAGGGTATCTAAATACTCTTATTAACTAGTCTCAAACAAGTGATCCTGGTAAATAATCATATCTTCTTCAAATAAGATCTAAATTGACTGACACCAATTATATTGGAAAGAAGACAGTTTATAATATTTCTGGTACAATTTTGAGAGTTAGATATCCAATATTGTGTGTGTGGTACACTATATAAGTTCACTCTCCTAGAAAGGAAAAAAATAAGCAAGATGTGGGGAAGTCACCCTAACTTCCACTTGGCATATCTAATTTTGATCATACATGTGGAATTGAAGAGATGGCATACCATATTACTACGGGACAAAAGTTTAAACTCATAAGGGCCTAAATTTTAGAATTTCAACATAAGGATGGTCGATCATGAGGACATAATCCAAATTAAGGGTTGTGTTGGTGCAATTATATGTTCAATATATTGCGATCATTTATTATGTCAACCGGGTTTCATAATCAATAGAGTTGATGTACTATATGTATCGATAACATATAATTTCCTATGATTGTTGACTATAGTCTATGTAAGAAAACACTTTCAAAACCAAATACTTTGTTTTCACACCTTCAAACAACACTCCACACACAATTCAAAATTCAGAAAGAAAAAATTATCAACAAACATATCATATATAGTTCTTGCTCAGGTGATGGATCTGTTCATTGTTGGATCATGAAATATAAACATGAATTGTGATTCTATCCCCTGGAACAACTACACAAACAACAATTAACACTCTACATGCTTTTAAAAGGAAACATAATCAAGCTTAGAAGAATTACTAGGCAGGGTAAAACACTCCATTATGCATGTATGGTGAGAGATGGAGGTCATAATTGTTCCTTTTTTTTCAAGGTGTAATCTAATCAATTATGGAAGATAAATCTAATTATAGTCGAATGTTCTATTACAGGCTCATGTATGGTGGAAGATGGAGATCCAACTTGTCCTTAGACTTGAAGAATAAAAAAAAAGCACTACAACATTTAGACTAGAAAAAATAATAAATCATTTAAATCGAATGATTGTTCTTCTATACTCACACAAAAATGACAAATCATTACTCAGAAATCGTTACAGTTAGAGATATCATAT
Organism: Picea sitchensis; assembly: GCA_010110895.2. NCBI lineage: Eukaryota > Viridiplantae > Streptophyta > Pinopsida > Pinales > Pinaceae > Picea > Picea sitchensis. The sequence continues at coordinate 91,471 of SNQJ01S0030000.1, forward strand.
TACTCACACAACTCTTACTTACTCAAAATTACCACACATCCATATGACCTGCTATTAAACGTATCACTGAAACATGACAAGGATGAAATTAGATGTTGTAATCAAAGATAAAATTACTCTGTCCACACACAAAAAACTAGAATCATATTCACAATTATTTACAAAAAGACTTACCTTGATTGGGTCAGTGGGCCCTTATCGTACCAAAAAGGAAGCTCTTAAGAGAAACTTATAGTAGATAAGAGATAAATGCACACATATAATCCATGAAATAAAACTATGTCATTAGTTTATAAAAATGGAGGTACATTCCATAGTTTTTCAAATAGAAATCTTACAACATAACGATGCTTAATTCTATATCTATATATGTATATCATCTACAAGGATCTCTCTTTAAAGAGAAGCAATCATTCCAATCCAAGTTTGAATACAACATCCAATACTTGCATAATTACTCTAATTGGATGATACATCGATTTTTAAGGGAACCATTTCATCCTCATGACACGAAGTGTATGAGTGATGAAATGTATTGTGGTATCCAATGAATAATGAATGTTTGAACCAACAAATTCCTTGTACCCATCGAGAATAATCTCGTTCAAACAAACAAGCCTGGAAATTTGGAATGGGAACTGGATGAGCACAACTCCATAACTTGGTACCGGATGCACATAATCATACAAGTCAGTACCGAACAAGCATACCAATCAACACTGGATGTACTAAAAAAAAAGTACCATATGATCTCAAAAACAAGTACCAGACGATCTCAGCAACAGGTATCAGATGAGCGCATAAATAGGAGTTGTTGTCATGAAGTCTGCTTGAATCATCCAAAATAATTAGAGAGTTATCAACATCAAATATTCAATCCTAGTTATTAATAAATGATCATAAATCATGATTAAACATCAATTATGTCATATGTATGCAACAATTGTCAAACGACATGTCTGATGAGGAAAATGATTACTGGACATTGTTTGTCCCGTGCCTTCTGTATTTTTCCTCTAGAGGACTTAGGTGGGGGGATTGGAACTTATTCTATTTGTGCACTCCTTGTCTTCCTACTAGGGATCTTGGATGTAGGGGTTGGAACTTGTTCCCCTTGTGTACTCCTTGGCTTTCTACTAGAATATTGTGTTATAGTACTCCACTCATTGACTTTGAATTTCCTCTTCTTTTGACTCTCAATTCAGTGCTAGTGGGAAACCCCCCCCTATGACTACACCAGGGTTCAGAATGTAGGCAGATCAATTAACCATATAAAATTCAACTACTTCTATAACTACCGCAAACATACGAAAACTCATACAAGAAAAGAAAAGATTAGAGGGATTGGGTAACTATACCTCTACTCCGCGTCCGATGATGATCCCCTCGCACTTGAAAGCTTCATTGACTTCATGCCTCCTCCCAAAGATGACATGCATTATGCTAGGCACTTTAATTTTCTAATTAAATAGATGATTAAGGTGTTTAATATAAATTGTCAAACCCAGGGAAGTTTTTTTATTGAAAGATAATTGTGCACAATCTATGCTAGATTATGGAAGCAACTTTTATTCAAATTGCAGTAAGAAACCTAATTGAAAGGTTGAACTTTAACACAAATTTCTGACACGGTTGGAGATTCTACAGAATCAAAATCACACTTGCATAAATGAAATCTTGAACTGATGGGTGCATAACAATCCTAGATTATCTAATCTATTCTAACTTTCTATTTTACTTTCATAGAAAGAAACTCTATGCTACTTGATGAAAGGAGACCTACTTAATTGTAGAAACGAAATTCACACTTTTTTTTTCCAGAGATTAAATCTAATGTAGGAAAGGAAAGAAATTCTCCAGCGGTATCAAACAATTTACTCTAATTCTCATGAGACACACAGATGCAGATTAAACAAGAAATAACTGACTATAACATCAGATATATGCTAGAAATGCTAAACAATTCAATTATCCAAATCAAAGAAATTAATATAAAAAACACAATAGAGGGGAGTCTATGAGGAAGTTGGGCCCTTTCCCTCTCACTGAATCCATTCGAAAATAGACTACGATAGGTTAATGAAACTCAATCCACTTCTCTATTGATTTGCCAAAAAGGTTCATAAACAATGTGCTCTTCTTCACTCTCTGTTCACACCTAAAATTCGGTAATAATGATTACAAAGACTCTTCTATTTAAAGACATAGTTATTCAGTTGAAAAAGGACTCTGAATATCTTTGAGAATCAAATATTCTCAAGATGTTCGTATGATATACAAAATATGTTACAAAATCTGTTAAATGATCTTCATCATCAATGTGAACCAAAACGTGTAATAGCCTTGAGGATCAATGTTCATGATTCAAATTTGCATGAGGGAACAACTTCCAGGATCAATGGATATATGTTGTAGCAGGTGTAGAAGCTTCCAAAAAGGGTATGCAATTTTTGTAGTCGTGTAACAACATTTAGAGTTGGCGCACAATTGTAACAACCTTGTGTAACAACAATGATCTTTCTTTAAGACTTGGTTGTTCTACACAGTTTAATCATTAGTTTGAATATTCATGGATAAAATAGGAGAAACACTACCAATCCAACATGTTAAAGTGAATAAATATAAAAGAAATATTAATGATGCATACCTTGGGAAAAAGGGTCTTAGCAACAATTATTAGGCATTTAGCATAGAATTGGTAAGGTTGAATGAGAAAAAGAGATGGTGAAAAAGGGACATTTATGGGTCCTAACATGCCCCCTAACTAAAAACATTGCATGTCCTCATGCAAACCTCATTCAATCCTGACACTGAGTCTAATTTAAGGAGGTGACTCCTCCAGTGAAAAATTGCTAAGACAATCACTAAGTACCAGTATTGTAAAAACCTGTGTGTACCCCCAACATCTGCTATTTTCAAAAATCTATCTATGTTGCTTTGTTTTTACGAACAAAAGTAGTCTAAGTTGCTGGAGTTACGGATGGTAAGTGTAACAGAGGTGTTTGTTTTAAATTTACTGGTAAACCAACAACTACTTTATGGCGTCGAGATCTCCTCTGGCTTACTGGTTCTTGTGGAACAATAAGTTCACATTCTATTTTTACTGAGAAATTGGTTGGTTCCTCAACCTATCCATTCATTGGTACTTTGACAATTTTATATCCTGCCTGAAAATAGATATTACCACATTGGTAGTACATGTTCTCTTCATTTTCCTTCATAACAGTTGTTGCTTGAGCTAATATTCCCAAAGTTGAATTCCCTGAGTTCCTTTGTTGAGAAACCTACAAGTCCTTGGTTAAGGAATCTAACTGTGATTTCAGGTGGTCATTTTATTTTCTTATTTCAACAATCTTGACATTCTCAATACCTTGTATCTTCTTTTCAATATGAGAAAATAGATGAGCAAGTGGCACATCATCATTATCCTCTCTAGTTTCTATAATTGGTTCCTGTGTAACAATTACATCCAGCATGACTAGTTCTTGTGTGACAACCTCTTCCTGGTCAGCTAGTTCTTATGTGACAACCTCTTCCTAGTCAGTTGGTTCTTGTGTGACAATAATTTTGGGGAAGAGACTGGTTCTTGTGTAACAAAATCGTTCTGAACAACTAAGGATAATTGGCGTAGAATGGGCACTTATTTCTCTATATTTGTCCATCCAACTGCAGCTTCAACAAGTCTTCCTGACCTAGTTCACCTTTTTGGTAAGGTAGATATAAAAACATAAGATCTCCTCTTAGGCTCAGGAGAAGGAGGGTGTTCTTAGAAAATCAAGCTAGAAGAAGCAGGGAGTTCCTCAACAACCATACCAGGAGGAAATTATGGAATGTTGGGGTTAAGTAATATCTGTACCTCGTCACCTGACGAATGATGTACATAATCATCAAGCAAAGTCGATGATTCTGGTGAAACTCGTTGACATTCTGCCTGTAATGATGAAATAGTGTCTTGGAATTGCTTGCACAAGGTGAAACTAGGAATTTGTACCTCCATAAAATCAATAAGCCTTTCACTTAGATTGGTATCATTGATATCAAAATTTGGAAGTGTCTGAGTATCAACAATATTAGGACACTCTGTCGCAACAAATCTGTCGATGTCTTTCTGAGATTTCCTTCTAGACCGACGTTTTATTTTCCGAGGCAATTCAGTGGCATTGACAATAGGGTTTTGAACTATTGTTGCAACGATAGAAGGATTCTGAGTTATTGTTGGATCAATAGTAGAAGTAGTTGTCATGTTGTCATTTATAATGGGGGCCTGAACTTCTGTTGCATTTAGTTTGAATGGATGTTGCGGCGATAGAAGGATTCTAATTTATTGTTGGCTCAACAATAGAAGTAGTTGTCGCGCTGTCAGTTATAATGGGGGCCTGATCTTCTGTTTCAATTAACTTTTCTGACCTAGTTCGCTTCCTCGGTAAAGTAGAAATAGGGGTAATAGTTTCCCTTTTCTTAAATTTAGGAGTAGGAGAGAATTATGTAACAACCTCTGTTGTAGCCAAGGATTGAGGCTCATGAGGCTCAATCACATCTGTAGGAATAGGGTTAAGTTATGTTGGCTGAATACTGTCGAGGTGTTTCTGAGTTGTGTGAGAGGTGCTTTTGATTTTTCGTTTGGTATTCAGAGTTGTCTTACGGGGAATTACAATCGCGTTTTTAACTGTCAGTGCAGTTGAGGATATAGGGGTTGACTGTTCTGGGTCGAATGTAACAACAGTCGCAACAATTGACTAGTCTAGGTTGGTTGTAAAAACAGGTGCAGAAATGGTCTGTTCAAGGTTGGCTATGGCAGCAGGCACAGTAGATGTCACAAGCACTTCAGGTAATGGGTCGTGAGGGAGTCCCATTCCCCCTATGAATTAACAATCCTATGAGTTTATGATTGGAAAGAAAATCCATGGGTTACTTGGATTGTTTGATGAAATGAGCCATATTATGAAAAGATTGAAGAATATAATTAGGCATGTTGATTAATTTCCGATGTCTCAAATGCGATAGTATGATAAATTTAGAAAAATAAACAACTTGGTATCATCCTTCACAGGTAATGTAACTTTTGATAAATTCGGATTTCCCCCAGGGTGCTGGTAAGGAATTGACATCGACACCCTGGCCCTTGGTCTGCACACGCTCATCGTTCACGATAAAATCCTGCTCTACTTTTGGAAGATGTTCCTTTCTACTAAACCACCTATTTCCTATTATGGGAAATCCTGTAACGATAGCCACAGATTCCTCTGTTACTAGAATTCTCACCCCATTCACTATTGAATACCCTTTTGTAAGTTTCCGACAGAACTCCAATACCTTTTCTTCATTGAATCTCTGCAACTTCTTGAAATAAGGAATCCATCTGACCTATAGAAAAATTTGGTAAACATCTAGGTGTAGCAGCAACGCATCCATATTTTTTGGCTCATATATCATAGTTGATCCTCCCATGAAGTCGTTTGGAGTCTTAATAGTCACAAAGGAGGAGAAATCAACACCTTACCAGAGTCACAACAAGTTTGAACAATTATTTCATAAATAACATAGTGTCTCAGCGAAAATAAGCGTGGTCGAAAAGGTGGCAGAGGTGTTTATAAAATCATATTTTGAGATTATGTCGGCATGGATGTCTTCCCCCCCCCTCCCCAACTAATGTGATTGGTTCATGGTGTAAAGAATTTAGGACAACCGGAAAATAGGCATTGAAACTTGATTTCATATCTTACATCACTTGGACACGTAGGTTTAGTAGTCGTACCTCATAACTTACCGCACAAACTGATCTGTTCGAGTAATTGCACTATCCAACTACCATTTGATCCATGTGGAATGTCTGTAATAATGAGAGATGGCTATCAAACGTGATAAATGATGATATGACAAGTGGAGCATAAGTGGATTCCTTTCTGTGGTTGAACAATTTAGAAAGCTACAGATGTGGAGTTGAGCAATGATTAAGCGGCCCTTGTGGGACATAGAGAGCATAAAGTAATTTTTGAAAAATGGTGGAAATCTTGACAAAACAACAATGTTGCCATATGTAGAAATGGCATAAATGCTAAGAAAATAGCCAAAATAAATGATAGTAGTAGGTGTATCAATAGATAGTTTGGTTGGAACCGTGGCATTAGGTGTAATTGCATGCAAGGCACAAGAGTCGGGAACAGGTGTAAAGAATGCAAATCGCCCAAAAGCGCGTAACAACATGTAAATCGGCCAAAGGGTGTAACAACATGTAAATTGGCCAAAGGGTGTAACAACATGTAAATTGGCCAAAAGGGTGTAACAACATGTAAATTGGCCAAAAGGGTGTAACATCATGTAAATCAGCCAAAAGGGTGTAACAACATGTAAATCGGCCAAAAGGGTGTAACAACATGTGAATCGGCTCGAACACAGAAATACTTAGTTTTTAGGAAGTTTTTCAACTTACAAAAACTAATCCTTTGGCTCCTTCCACTGTAATCTACCTTGTTGTTCTTCAGTTTATCTAACTTAAGCAACTTCCTGATACCTTTCTAGGCTGAATTTATTGGAAAAAGAGAAATAGAGAAATGAGATGCATGAAGCAAAATCAGAAAATTTCAAATTTGCACAACTTATTTATATACAAGATTTTATTGAAAGCAAAATGTCCTAAAGTTCAGAACGGGAAGGAGAAGGCTCCATTCCCTTTAAAAGTTGGTAATTTGTATCAACGGTACATCTCGATTTAAATTCTTCCTTGGAAAGTGGATACTGGTACAGGCGCAAGTGATGACCATTTGCATATAATTGTGTATTGGATTTGTTAATAGTAATTAACCTGACTGTCCCATTGGGAAAAATATTGTCTACCTCATAAGGTCCAAGCCATCGTGTATACAGCTTACCCTGAAATTCTTTAAAGCGCGAATCATACAACGAAGCCCAATCCGCTCTTTGGAATAATTTCTTCTTGATGAATCGGTCATGCCATTTTGTTCTCTACTATTGAATCACTGTGGTTTGATGAATAACTTCCAAACGTTTTCATAAAAATCATTGAGCTACTGCAGTTTGGCCTTCTGTGGCATAGTCAAGTCAAGGTTGACTGTTGATGCAGTTCTTAAGGTTTTGATTTCGATTTCAATGGGAAAAACATGGCTTTTTCCATATACAAGCTCATAATGAGAAAAACCAGTTGTGTTCCTCCAAGTAGTTCGATAATCCCATAGATATTCATGCAATCTATTAGACCAATCCTTACGATGTTCTCTCACTGTCTTAGTAAGAATAACTTCTATGACTTTGTTGGTACTTTCTACTTGGCCATTACCTTGTGGATGGTATGGAGAAGTTGTTCTATGTAAAACATGATATTGACTGAGTAGGGCTTCAAACTTATGTGATGTGAAAGGTGGTCATCCATCATTTATTAATTCTATGGGAATTCCAAACCTAACAAAGATATCTTCAAACAAGAATGCTAATACAACTTCTTCTCAGGCCCTGATGAGTGCTTTTGCCTCCACCCACTTGGTCATGTAATCTGTACAGACCAATATATAAACTTTCTGATTAGAAGGTGGGTTAATGGGCCCTATAAATTCCATGGCCCATATCTCAAAAGTCTCTAACACTACTTGAGGCTAGAGAGGCATCTCATACCTATTATTTGGATGACCCATTCATTGGCAGCTGTCACAGGCCTAGACATACTTCTTGGCATCTTGAAATATGGTGGGCCAAAAATAGTCCATCCTTAAAATTTTATGTCTAGTCCTTTTATCAGCAAAATGACCCCCACAAGGTTCATCATGGCAAGATTTTATCATCTCATAAACTTCATCAACCCTCAAACATCTCCTGATTTCTTGATCTAGGCCTGTGTATAAAAGGTATCGTTCTATCCAACTATACCGAGCACTCTTCTGAATGATTTTACTTCTTTCTCTTGGAGATAGATGTGGAGGTACCTTCCGTGCAACCAAGTAATTAGCAATGTATGCATACCAAGGTGAGCGATCATATACTACAAAAAAATGTTCATCTAGAAAGGAATCATCTAATGGTGAATTAACATCATTTATATGCAGTCTTGAGAGAAAATCAACAACCACATTTTCGTTCCCTAGTCTATCTACTATAGTGATGTCAAATTCTTGAAGTAATAACAACCATCTTCTTACTCTGGAATTAGTAATAGGTTTACTCATCAGACATTTAATTGTTGTATGATCAATATGAATAAAGGTAGGATAACCAGTGACATAATGCCTGAATTTATTGATTTCATAAACTACTGCTAAGAATTCTCTTTCAGTAACTGTATAATTTAACTCAGCAGGAGCCATGTTCTTGTTGATATAGTAGATAGAAAATGGTTCTTTGTCCTCATGTTTCCCTAGTACTACACCAATTGCAGTGTTTGAGGCATCTGAAGAAATGTAAAAAGTAAAATCCCAATTGGGCCCTCTCAAAATGGGAACTGTGGATAATTTATGTTTCAGATCTGTAAAAGACACTTCACAATTGTCAGTCCAATGAAACTCAGCTTCTTTTTTTAATAGAAAAAACAAGGGAGAGGCATGTTTGGATTTTTTTTTAAGGAATCTCCTATAATATCTAGCATGCCCTAAAAAAATTCTTACCTCTTTCTGAGTTGATGGAGTTGGAATGTCCAAAATTACCTAGATTTTGGCTGGGTCTACCTGAATTCCTGGATAATAAATGAAGTGTCCCAACACCACACCTTCTCTCATCATCATATGGCATTTTTATGTGCTTAAAGAAAGATGAGACTGTATACATCTTTTCAGCACTTTTTCCAGATTAGTCAAAGATTCATCAAAATAAATACCATAAGGTGTAAAATCATCCATGAATATATCCATACAGTCATTCACCATATCAGAAAAAATACCAATTACTGCTCTCTGGAAAGTGGTTGGTGCATTACACAAGCCAAATGGGAGAACCTTGTAGGAAAATGTACACCAAGGGATGGTAAAGGTGGTCTTATATTGGTCCTGTGGAGAAATTTTTATCTGGTTATAGTCATTGAATCCATCTAGGAAAGAGAAAAACTTTTTCCCAGCTAGGTTGTCTAGAACCTGATCAATAAATGGAAGAGGGAAGTGATCCTTTTGCATGGCCTTATTTAGGGCTATATAGTCCACACACACTCTCGACTTACCATTATTTTTAGGTACAATAACGAACGGTGAAACCCACTCGTCTAATATAGGATAAATGAATCCATCATTGAGAAGTTTTTGGAGTTCCTCTTTAATTGTTTCTTTAAGATTAGGGCTCATTCTCCTTTGGGGTTGGAAAATGGGACGACATTCTTCCTTGATGTATATATGGTGGGTTCATAGTTCAGAGGAAATTCCTTTCATAACCATGTAATCCTAGGCAAATGCCTCCTTATGTTCAATTAGTAACTTCATCAATCGACGAGTTTCAACAATAGATAAATCGGGATTGATGTTCAGGGTTTTTCCAGGTTCGATTTCTATAGTGATGCTCTTAGAACTAACTTTGGGAAATAATTCGGTTGTTGCAGTTTCAAAATTTCTGTTACAACGTTTGTTTTTATAGCTGAATCAATTTGATTTACAATAGTTTCAGAGAAAATTTCTGGGCTCATCTATTCCTGGGCATTAGGGTCGAAGATTCCAGTCAATCGGTGGTGTGTGTTCTACGTAACAACAAAGGGGTCATAGATAAAAATATTGATTAACTCATCCTCTATCTCGTCTTTGAAACTCAGGGCTTTTCCTATGGTTAACACATGTAGAGCACTTTCATCCTCAATATCCATCCATAAAGAATTTTTGGGTTCCATACTAGGTGTAGCATGAGGATACAGGGTAAGTTTTTTATGTCATAACCATCAGAGATGGTCATGGAACCAAATATACAACCAATGAAAGCATCAACTGTATCTAACCATGGTCTTCCTAGAATTAGAGGGTGGCCCCCTAGATGGGTTTTGGGTTGAAAAAAGACAAAATCAACATGATACTCCCATGAATCAATTGAATTGACTAAATCATTGATCAATCTTTCTGGTCTAATGGTGGAACGATCAACTAATTCTAAAATAGTAGGAGTAGGGAGGGCTTGCATTCTAAGTTGCAAAAATTGTGTAGTTTCTATTGGGATAATATTAATTTCTTCCCCTAAGTCAACTAACACATGGGGAATAAGAGTTTGTCCAATTTTGAGAGTGACTGTAGGGTTTTCTGGGTCAGTATATTTAATGGGTGGGGTTTTGTCTAATATCAGTTCAGACAAGTCCCCCACTACATGCACTGTGAGGGGGTCCCTAGGTTTCCTTCCAGGTCTTCTGATACAGAGATATCTCATAGTCTTGGCATAAATAGGGACATCTCTAATCACTTGCAATAGTGGAATGTTAACATGCAAGTTTTTCAATTCTCCTAAGAGATTGAAGGAAGGTAATTCCACAGTTTTGGTAATTTCCAGTCTTTCAGGGAATGGGGGTCTGTTGATTCTTTAATAGGTTGGTCAATTTCTTCTGTATCGTAAAATGGTTTTTCCCCTGATTCCTTTT
>SNQJ01S0030000.1:104421-119129 GCA_010110895.2 Picea sitchensis
TGAACATTTATGTGGGGTAAAAGAAGGTTCCCCCCTAGAAGAGGCTTATTATTTGAAATTATCTATTTTTCAAGGTGTTGAGTACTTATTATGAGGTTTTTCTATGGTATATTGATATTTGGTTCTTAACATATGGTATCAGAGCTCAAGGTCTTGGGGTTTCATTGCTACATCAGAGACACCTTGGAATTTTCACTATAACATTTTTTATACAATGTTTCATAAGGAATGGATTGGAGGATATTTAGTAGATAGATCAAGGTACGTTGGGTTAAAATTTCATCTCCTGAGGCCTTATACTTTCAGAGATACAACCTATGCAATATAGGGTTCTGGAATCATCCTGAACTGAGTCATTGCGGAATTTTTGCTATAAAATTTTTTCTGTAATGTTTCAGACCCTGAACTTCAGAGGCTATCTACCAAACTTAGTAAGGTATCTGTGGTAAAAATTTCAGCTTCAGGGTGGTCATACATTTGTAGATACATCCTGTGGAAGATAGGGTATTTGACTAGTCCTATTGACTAATCTCAGGAAGGTATTCTATATAAAACAATCATAAATTCTTCATAGAGTATCAAAATTGAGTGAGACCAGTTTAATGGGATAGGGGATAGTCTTTAGTGTTTTGGGTACAAGTTTTAGAATTTTATATCAATCATTTTGTGTGGGGCACGCTATACAAGTGAGATCTCCTGGAAATGAAAAAAATCAGCAAGTTGTGGGGAAGTTACCATAAATTCCACTTGTCACATCCAATTTTGATCAGACTTGTGGCATTGTAGATAAGAAATATCAAAGAACTACATAAAAGAATGTTTCATACCCAGAAGGGACAAAACTTGGGAGATACAATAGAATAAATATTGTCTGGAAGAACCACCTCAAAATCGAGGTTCAAAAGTGATACTTGGCCAACATGCCACCCAAAAAGGGAACCTATACACCAAATAAGATTCCAGAAAATCCTACTTGGACTCTTAATGAAGGTGAAGAAATGCGTAGGGACATAAATGATTTACAAAAGAAGATATTAACAAAAGACGAACTGCAAGAGATGGAAGCTAAGTTGGAGGAAAAGATGGATGGCTTAAAAGAGGAGATCATGGAAGTATTGAAAAATTTCGTAACAGAGAAGACACCTGAAAGTGAAAATGCAGCCTATGGAATTCATGATGAGGACACAAGGAAGGTGAATCAAGAATGGAGAAACTCCAACTTTGGGTTGAAGACCAACCATGTTCCTAAGATCAATATGAGTAAGTTTGATGGCAAGGACCCAATCACATGGATACTTCATATGCAAAAATTCTTTGATCTACATAATGTGCCATGTAATATACAAAAATTTTGACATAAAAAAAAAAAATCTACTCTGGAACATTAATCCTAATTAACTTGATAGATTCGTTCTTAGGATAAGATGACAGTTTTTTCTCTACTATTAAACTCTGATAAGTTTCTTATATTATGGTTATCCATGTTGACATTTTTATCCATCCCAACACATAGGGATATAGGTCATGCTAATATAACCACCCATTACTCTAACAATTCCATAAGTCCTAAATCTTCCAAATATTCATACGTATCATATATATACTATACTGAACTTGGACTATGGAGGACTTAGGATTCATGATCCAAGAATTCTTCCCTACACAAACAAAATAATTCTTAAACTTATACGCAATGGGATCTCAATAATATTTTAAAAGGGACAAGGTTCAAAATGATCCACAACCTAATGTAAATCGAGATACTTACCTTAGAAAATAGGCTATAGGCTTAACCTAAGTAGTAGCATTGTTATTTATAGTCCAAGCTTCTAAACTAAGTCCCATGGTTGGTTACCAATCTGTCAGTCACTATTTATATAAGAGATTATAACTGTGAGACTCCATCCAAACAAATTCACTTAACCCTAACTAAACTGTATGATATCTCAATTGCATGATGGTTCTCTTCAGACGAGATACTAATAGGTCCCACCACAGATGTAGTTCACCATTTCTAGTTAGTCAAGTCAGGAGGGGACCCTCCTTAGTTTGTGCCCTTTTAGTGTGAGGTCAAAATCTCGACAGGCGTGAGTTAAAGCTTTGGTTCGACCTTTAATGAATTCTTGCGTGAGTTCAAAAAATGATGGTTTCACTTGACCCCTTGGCCGATAGGTACATTCCAACTAATCCACCTCACATGGGAAGAACCCTCCATCATACTGGCCTCCTTTACTCTGCGTAATAAGGGCGCTCTCAGGTTTAAAATTCATTCCAACGACATTCGCATAGTCTTTTCATTTTTCCTGTTCCCACAAGAACTTCTGTATTTCCTTAGCAAGGGAAGCTTTGAACGCACAAAGATACCCACCAGGTGGAAACCAGGCATCCCTACCCATTCACTTTGGTAAGTTCGCGACCCTCCTGTAACCTTAATTTTTTTTGAAATAAATACTCGGTTTTCCTTAAAGTGTAAGAGTTATTTTTTTATTATAGCTCTGGTTATGATTCTCCTTTCATAGTTTACTTCCTGTGGCTTGTTAGTTGTCTTACAATCCCAGTTACGAATGCTACTGGGGAAACTTCCCTTTACTAATGAAAGACTCCAAACCCTTTCGTGTCCTCTTCAGTGTACTTTCATTACTCCTATATCTGCATTCTGGCATAGTCTATCTAGCGGGCTACGAGGTTGTGCTTTATTGATGGTTTCTTCATATCCTTCTTGTCATCTTTTGGTTTGACCCTTTCAAAACTCCTGTTATCTAGGTTTCTGACGCCTATACAAATTTCCACCGTAGTAATAATCTCCGAATAAAAACTTGTTGGGATAGAGTCCTGCTGAGAACAAGTCTTCGAATGTTGAGAGAAAAAGATAACTCATGATTGACCACCCGTTAGTTTGAGAGATACATGAAATGGATTTTAGTTCAGTAAGTAAGGTAGAGGGTAAATCTATGTCCAAAACGATTCTAAAGAAATACATTTGGTGATATAATAAACCGATAATACAATTCCTAGCACTTATATCATTCAAAAAAAGCATGATTGCTATTTTGTTGGACTCTCGGGTTTAGTTAGATGTACATACTGAGTTTCATGTTTTAGTTCTTGATTAATTTAAACCCTAACAGTCTTTCTCTATTTTACTTCAGTGAGTAAGTTTTTTGAGGGTTGTATACAATACGTCCTAATGATGGGCCCTCTAATTTGTTTTTGCGAGGTACCCATCAGATCGATATTGGCTTCCTTTCCCCACCAAGTTCGAGGGTGAAATCCTTTGTTATGATGCGAGGGACGGCATGTGCCATGACCAAGTTAAATATAATTCCGATTTTTATTCCTTTTTTTTCTTTTAATTTGTTTCTCTATAAACATTCTACCTCGACGATTTAATTATATTCAATTCATATTAACACTTTACTATTCAATTCCAAATGCTAATGACGATTTCTTGTTTTCTTTGTAGGATAGAATTCTTCGAACCTTCGGAACATCGACCATCTTTTCATGGGAAAAGGTACTCGAGTTCCTTTAAAAAACACCCTTCGGGATTTAATTGTCCCAGATGCAAAAGTTGAAGTTTCTCGGCCTGAAACCGTAATGTACCCAATTTTAAGATCGATTCTTATTTAGCAAGCAAACGATTATTGTAATAATATAAAATATAGATTAATTATAATTACAACAGTTGCATAGTTCAGACATACCCTAATTCTAGGCTCTTGATTTGCTTGTATTTAATTATTCAAGGTTTAGGATTCTTCTCTTTGTATATCGCATGATGAAAGTGAAAAAAATAAATACATAACAGTTAAATTTATGACTATCAAATCTTAGTGATTTATTCTGATATCAATGTAACTTCTTAAAGGAAAACAACTTCATTGTAATCGAGTAGAGTCTGTTGTTTTCTCCTTTTTTTTACTTCATTAGTGATCAGACTATTACAGATACAAAGGTGATTTCTGTTGTTGTTTATAAAATTGTGAATTTTACCAAAACATATATAAACCTTAAGGGTTCTAGGATGTCTTAGATTTCATTTGGGGCCTTCGCGCCCTTCGTATTTAGTTCCAGAATTTCCTCTGTGTTAAACAATGTTATTTCCAATTTATTCCAGTACTTTAACATGTAGTTAACTAGACCTAATCGGCTTACAAGTTCTTATGAATACCTATTGAAATATTTATAATCTATGTACTATAGAATTTCTTGTAGCGAATTTTGCAATTCGTTTGGTTATTTCCATACATAATTATATCCTAGGTGTTTGCATACCAAGATATCCCCTATTAAATCATAACTATTTAATATGTATAAGAAAGGGATCTCATTTACTTATTATATTTCTGTGTTTATCGTAACCTACAAGAAAGTAAACATATGTCTATATATATGTATATTTTCGTTATTCAATTCCCATTTGCACTGCACACTTAATTAGTACAATTCTGTAAGTACCATTTGGTTGTGGGGATTTGCCTACCTCTTTCACTCTAATACAACAATAAAATAACCCACAAAAATGATTCTTTCAGGACTTAACCAGGCATATTCTCGCAACTAGTGGGTTGAGGGAAATTAGTATTTACCCAGTAATAAGATACAACAGAGATGATAACATTTGATTCGATCTTTCGTCCATAATATTGTTCAATTCAGAATTACCAGATGCCTTACACTAGCCATTGAACAATGTAATGATTTAAATAGAGGAGTATTAGGATAACATATATAAATCAATTCGCTAGAAAACAAAAGGAACAACCACGTTCCTCCCAACCATAGAATAAGACAGCCAAATCACTTTCCTGATTCACCCCCTAGCCTGACCATGAATCCATGAGGGAGAACTTGGAAAAATCCTCCTCAGCAATGTCCTTCAACTCCAACAGATTCGTCTTTCCTCACACTCAATCAGTAGTGTTCATAACATCAAGAAAAATCAATAGTCTCTTTCCCCCCTAGCATACTAGGCAACTCCCTGCCTCCTCACATATGCTATATACTAAAACAGTCCTTTTTGCCTAGGTCTTTCTTCCCCCTTGGGAATTTTCACAGCTTTCTAAATCCCTAATTTTCAGGGGCTGCCAATGGCCAAATCTCTGATTTTCCACTTGTAACAATTAGCCCAGAGGTAGTTCCAACATTTCCCCACTCATGGAGTCATGGTAAGCTGATTTTTAACATGGTTGTTCCATTTGTCCTCCTACAATTAATATAAAATATTTTGTTTTCATACAAGTTTCACAGTTAAATAGTTAGTTGGGTCAAATCAAATCTCTGTCCAATAGTCATAATAATTTATTACAATTATCAAATTCGAAATTCAAAATTGCCATAAATGGAAAACAAATTCCAAATTCGAATTTACTAAAAATGGAATAATTTTCCAACAAATTTTAAATTTCAAAAATACTTTATTTTTGGGGATGACACATCCTTTCCCACTTCAATAAAAAACTGTCCTCAATGTTTGTTCCTTTATAGGAACATGATTGGATGAAATTTCCACAAATCTCCCTCCAACTCCCAAGTGGCCTCCTCAGGACTAAAATGCTTCCATTGCACCTTTACTTGAGAGACGACTCTATTCCAAAGTGTTATTTCTCTCCGGTCTAGAATACGCAGGGGTTCCACCTGGAACTCGCCTTTGGATTCCACCTATACCAAGTTCCAATCAATCATATGATGAGGGTCATGCACATAAGTTTTCAACAAAGAAACATGAAATACATTATGAATTCTTAGATTAGATGGGAGTGCAAGTTGGTATGCTACGGGTCCAATTCAAGATAGTATCTCGAAGGGCCCACAAAACCTAGGTGTCATCTTGGCATAGTTCCCTAAATTCATTGAAATTTTTTGGGCTTTTACCTTCAAATAAACATGGTCTCCCACTTGAAATTCCAAGTGTCTTCTTTTCTGATCTGCATAGCTCTTCTGTATGTCCTGTGCTTCCTTTAAGTTCTGTTGCACCTTCCTTACCATGTTCTCCATTTATTGGAGCATCTCTAGTCCAACCATGAGTCTATCAGCCGAGTTATCCCAACTAATTGGAGTCGTACACTTTCTTTCGTATAATACCTCGAAAGGGCTTAACATAGCCGAAGTTTGGTACCCATTGTTATATGAAAATTATACCAAGTGTAGATAGTCCTTCCATTTGTTCGGTTTTGTTCTTACGTACATGCAGAGCATATCCTCTATGATTTGGCTTGTCCTTTTGGTATGTCTATCCATTTGTGGATGATAACTCGTACTGAAATTTAAATTTGTATTTATCCCTACAAACAATTCCTTCCAAAAAGTGGATATGAATTTTACATCTCTATCTGAAATCACCGTTTTAGGAATACCATGCAGTCTAAAAATTTATTTTATAAATATTTCAACAATGTTTATAGCTTTAAAAGTATACTTTACAGGAATAAAGTGTGTAGACTTACTGAGTTTATCGATTACCACCATGATAGAATCATTCTGTTTATGAGTTTTAGGAAAACCTRTTATAAAGTCCAGYGATCTGGTCTCCCATTTCCATTTTGGTACTGGTAATGGCTATAATAGGTCGGYTGGATGCTGGTGTTTAGCCTTAACCTGCTGACAATCTTGGAACCTAGACAATTATTCTGTTGTTTCGCCCTTCATATTRGGCCAGTAAAATAGTTTTCTAAGTGTTCTTATTGTTTTTTGGTATCCCRGATGGCCARAATATGGTTTCTTATGCACTTCGTCCAAGACTATTAACTTTAACACTACTGAATCTGGTATGTAAGGTCTGTTTTTAAATCGTAATAGTCCCTTCTTATCACTACTTAGATATGGTTTATCTGAGTTTGCGATACTGTTTTGTGATTCTACCATTATCTTAGTGTAATTTCCGTCATTAATACCTATCGTCCTTATTCTTTGTTCTAGATCACTATCTTCCTTATTGATATTTATCTCAAATAACCCATGGACTCTTTTGCTTAAAGCGTCTGCTGCCTTATTTTCCTTACCCTTGATATGTCTGACCTTGAAGTCGAATTTTCTCAAGAAGGTTATCCATCTTTCTTGTCTTGCATTAAGATCTGGTTGGCTAAACATATATTTTACACCGCTATTATCTGTCAATAGTAGAAATTTTCTGCCCATTATGTAGTGTCGCCACATTTTTAAGGCGTGTATTACCGCTGCCAATTCTAAGTCATGAGTGACATAATTTCGCTCATGTTCTTTTAATTTTCGGGACTCATAACAGATAACGTGTCCTTCCTGAGTTAGGACACCACCTAGTCCTTCTTTACTAGAATCAACACATATGGTTAAGTCTTTATTCGGTTCAACTACCTTCAATATGGGTGCAGTTGTCAATAATTTCTTCAGTTTGTTAAAACTATCTTGACACTTCTATGACCAGTTAAACTTGGTCCCTTTCTTTTGTAGTGACGTAATAGGGTAGGCTATCTTGGAAAACCCTTCTATAAATTTGTGGTAATATCTAGTGATTCCAATGAATGACCGGATATCTACTACATCCTTAGGTTCCGACCATTCCATAATGGATTTTATCTTCTCAGGGTATACAACAATGACTTCTGCTAAAATTACATGTCCTAGATTTTGTATTTCCTTTTGATAAAAGTCACACTTATCAAATTTGGCATACAGTTTGTGTTTCCTCAATGTTTGCAAAACTATTCTTAAGTGTTCATCATGTTCTTCCTCTGTTTTAGAATAGACCAGAATATCGTCGACAAATACTACTACGAACTTGTCTAAGTACTGACTGAAAATAATGTCCATCAGGCACATAAACGTGGTTGGTGCATTAGTGAGTCCGAAAGGTATGACTACGAATTTGTAGTGTCCATATCTTGTTCGAAAAGATGTTTTGTTTATGTCCTCATCTTTTATCCTCACTTGATGATAACCAGATTGTAAATCCAACTTTGAAAAGATATTGGCCCCACCTAGTTTATTGAACAAATCATTTATCCTTGGTAAGGGGTATTTGTTCTCAATGGTCATTTTGTTCAGTTATCTGTAATCGATACATAGTATTAGAGTACCATCTTTCTTTTTCATAAAGAGGACTGGTGCCCCCCATGGTGAAACACTCGGTCTGATATACTCTTTGTCCAACAATTCTTATAATTGTATTTTTATTTCCGTCAATTCTGGTAAACTCATTCAGTAAGGTGCTTTTGAAATTGGATCTGAACCAGGTAGTAAGTCTATGGAGAAGTCTATTTCCCTTCTAGGAGGTAATTCTAGTATCTTGTCCACAAACATGTCTCTGAATTCATGTAGGACAACAAAGTCTTCTAACTTTGGCTTATCTTCTTTTTCTAACAGATTCATTACATGGATGGCATGAACTTGACATCCTTTTCTCACACATTTCATGAATTGCATCACTGAAACTTTTCTAACTGATACAGGTTTTGGTATACCTTGGGCTGTTCTAGTGGTGCCATAATCGTCTTTATAGTTAAGTGTATTTGCATAACAATCTAGTACTGCTTTGTTCTTTTCCAACCAATCCATTCCGATAATCATATCATAAGACCCTAGTGGTAGGATGTTCAGAATTGTTCTTATGCTTTGACCATCTAAGCTAAACTTGAATTCAGAAATAAAGTCAACTACTTTCCTTTTGGTTTTTGTTGCTAGCTATATTAGCCATGATTTTGCGTGTTTTAGTTTCTTAAGTTTGTTTGAATCTACTACATCAGGAGTAATATAACTTAACGTAGCTCCAGGGTCAATTAAAACATAAATTTGAGTGTTATTGATTTTACCTTCGATTTCTACCACAGAGGACTGGTGGTTAGTTTTCCAACCATCTATGGATGCATTTATCCAATGCAGGCCTTTGCCCACATCAGCCACTATCGAGGATTCCTGCAAATTATGAACAATGGTTCTGTTTGCTGAAATTAAAGGTGGATAATTCCTCCTTAGATGAGGTCCTCCACATTCCCAACACTTTAATGGATCATGGGGGCTGTCCCCAAACTTCTTCATTCCCAGATTTACCAGTTTACCACTTCCTTGCATATTTAGATGATTGGAGTGAAAATCCTTTCTTGGAAATCATTTTTCTACATTCTGATAAGGAGTTGGATGGTATCCCTTCTTCCGTTGGTTCATTCGATCTTGTTTCTTATCCTTCCAGGATTTGGGAAGCTCTACCTACTATTTATACTGGTCGTAGCACATTCGTTCTTTCCTGAATACTTCACTCAAGGATTTGGGGTTGTCAAACTTGATTATGTCCCTGTAGGACTGTGGTAAACAACTTAAGAATCGCTGGATTTTTACCTTATCCTCCTGGATGTATGATACGAAGCTTAGTAGTTCCAGAAATTTATTTATAAGGTCCTCCATAGTCATCTGTCTAATTCGTAACTCGTAAAATTCTTTTGTTTTCATTTCATAATATCTTTTAGAAAGGTAATGGTTTTTGAAATACTTCCTAAAGTCATACCATTCAAACATATTCTCCTTTAGGCCTTTGGCCAATTTCAGGTCTTGCCACCAAATGTTGGCCTTCCCTTTCAAATTGTAGATGGCCATTCTGACCTTCATATCATTTGAATTGTTGTAGATCTGGAAGTATTTTTTGATTTCCAACAACCATGCCTCAACTTCTTCTCCTGTCCTGGATTCTCCATCAAAGGTAGTTGGTTTAATCGTTTTAAATTCTCCTTCAAGGTGGTCTACTTGTTTTCTTTTTCTATCTGTTTTAATTTTGTATTCAGCTGAAGGTGTTCCTTCAGACGAACTGTCTCCTTTTTCTGTTTCCGGCCCAGAGTTCTTGGAGGCCCTTTTTCTTACCTATTCATGATGGTTATCATCCTTTGGGATTTTCTTGGTCAATATACTACATAGCAGGACTTCATTTATCTCTTGTTGTTCATGTTTTGCTTTCTTCATTTTCTCATTGTCTTCTTTGAAAACCTGCAGCTCAACAATAAGATTCCTCATTGTTTCTAGTACTTCCATAGGAGAACTTTTGTCACTATTCTATCTTGGATCTCCATGAGGTCCCTGTTCTAGATTTCCTTCCATTCTGATTTTTGCATCATCCTGAGCTGCCATAATTCACACAAAACATAAATGTTTTTTGTTTGTAACAAAAAGGTTTATTAGTTTTGCATAGATCATAATATATTTTAAACAACTAATGTGGCCTTGTTCAGGTCCAATGTTGTAACCTTTAGCTCTGATACGATATGTAATATACCTAAATTTTGGCATAAAAAAAGAATTTCTACTTCGGAACATTAATCCTAATTAACTTGATAGATTTGTTCTTAGGATTAGATGACAGGTTTTTCTCTACTATTAAACTCTGATAATTTTCTTGTATTATGGTTATCCATGTTGACATTTTTATCCAGCCCAACACATAGGGATCTAGGTCATGCTAAGATAACCACCCATTACTCTAACAATTCCATAAGTCCTAAATCTTCCAAACATTCATACGTATCATATATATACTATACTGAACTTGGACTATGGAGGACTTAGGATTCATGATCCTAGAATTCTTCCCTACGTAAAAAAGTAATTCTTAAACTTATACGCAAGGGGATCTCAATAGTCTTTTAAAAGGGACAAGGTTCAAAATGATCCACGACGTAATGTAAATAAGGATACTTACCTTAGAAAATAGGTTGTAGGATTAACCTAAGTACTAGCATTGTTCTTTATATTCCAAGATTCTAAACTAAGTCCCATGGTTGGTTACCGATCTGTCAGTCTCTATTTATATAAGAGATTATAACTATGAGACTCCATCAGAACAAATTCACTTAACCCTAACTAAACTATGTGATATCTCAACTACACGATGTTTCTCCTCAGACGAGATACTGACAGGTCCCACCGCAGATGTAGTTCACCATTTCTAGTTAGTCAAGTTGGGAGGGGACCCTCCTTAGTTCATACGCCTTTAGTGTGAGGTCAAAATCTCTACAGGAGTGAGTTAAAGCTCTGGTCCAGCCTTTGATGAATTCTTGTGTGAGTGTGAAAAATGATGGTTTCACTTGAGCCCTTGGACGATAGGCACATGCTAACTACCCCCCTCACATGGGCAGAACCCTCCATCATACTGGACGCCTTTAATCTGCATAATAAGGGTGCTCTTAGGTTTAAAAATCATTCCAATGGCATTCAAATTGTCTTTTCATTTTTCCTCTTCCCACAAGAACTTATGTATTTCCTTCACGAGGGAATATTTGAACGTGCAGAGGTACCCACGAGGTGGAAACCTGGTGTCCCTACCCATTCACTCTGGTAAGTTCGCGACCCTCCTGTGACCTTAAATTTTTTTGAAATAAATACTCGGCTTTCCTTAAAGTGGAAGAGTTCTTTTTTTATTATAGCTATGGTTATGATTCTCCTTTGACAGTTTACTTCCTGTGTCTTGTTAGTTGTCTTACAATCTCGGTTACGAATGCTACTGGGAAAATTCCCTTTAGTAATGAAAGACTCCAAACCCTTTTGGGTCCTCTTCAGTGTACTTCCGTTACTCTTATATCTACATTCTAGCAATAGTCTATCTAGCAGGCTACGGGGTTGTGCTTCATTGATGGTTTTTTCGTATCCTTATTTTTGTCTTTCAGTTCGACCCTCTCAAAACTCCCGTTATCTAGGTTTCAGACCCCTGTACAAATTTCCACCATAGTTATAATCTTCGAATAAAAACTTGCTAGGATAGAGTCCTACCGAGAACAAGTCTTCAAATGTTGAGAGAAAAAGATAACTCGTGACAGACCACTCGTTAGTTTGAGAGATACATGAAAGGTATTTTCGTTTAGTAAGTAAGGCAGAGGGTAACTCTATGTCCAAAACGATTTTAAAGAAATACATTTGGCGATATAATAAACCGATAATACAATTCCTGGCACTTATATCATTCAAAAAAACCATGGTTGTTATTTTGTTGGATTCTTGGGTTTGGTCAGATGTACATACTGAGTTTCATGTTGTAGTTCTTGATTAATTTAAACCCTAACAATCATTCTCTATTTTACTTCAGTGAGTAACTTTTTTGAGGGATGTATAAAATACATCCTAATGATGGGGCCCCTAATTTGATTTTGTGAGGTACCCATCAGATTGATATTGGCTTCCTTTCCCCATCAAGTTCGAGGGTGAAATCCTTTGTTATGATGCGAGGGATGGCCTATGCTATGGCCAAGTTAAGTATATTTCCAATTTTTATTCCTTTTTTTTTTTTTTTTTTTAAATTGGTTCGCTATAAAAATTCTACCTTGGCGATTTAATTATATTCACTTCATATAAACACTTTACTATCCAATTCCAAATGCTAATGATGATTTCTTTTTTTCTTTGCAGGATAGAATTCTCTGAACCTTCAGAACTTCAACCTTGTTTTCGTGGGAAAAGGTAATCGAGTTCCTTAAAACAAAACCCTTCGGGATTTAATTGTTCTAGATGCAAAAGTTGAAGTTTCTCGGCCTGAAACCATAATGCACCCAATTTGAAGATCGATTCTTATTTAGCAAGAAAACAATTATTTTAATAATATTAAATATAGATTAATTATAATTATAGCAGCTGCATAGTTCATACATACCCTAATTCTGGGCTCTTGATTTACTTGTATTTAATTATTCAAGGTTCACAATTCTTCTCTTTGTATGTTGCATGATGAAAGTGAAAAAAACAAAATACAGAATGGTTAAATTTCTAACTGCCAAAGCTTAGTAATTTATTTCGATATCAATGTAACTTCTTAAAGGCAAACAACTTCATTGTAATTGAGTAGAGTCTGTTGTTTTCTCCTTTTTTTTATTTCATTACTTATCAGTCTATTACAGATACAGAGGTGATTTTTGTTGTTGTTTATAAAATTATGAATTTTACCAAAACATATATAAACCTTAAGGGTTCTAGAATGTATTAGATTTCATTTGCGGCCTTCGCGCCCTTTGTATTTAGTTCCAAAATTTCCTCTGTGTTAAACAATGTTATTTCCAATTTATTCTGGTACTTTAACATGTAGTTAACTAGACCTAGTCGGCTTACAAATTCTTATGAATACCTATTGAAATATTTATAATCTGTGTACTGTAGAATTTCCTGTAGAAACTTTTGCAATTCGTTTGGTTATTTTCATACATAATTTTATCCTAGGTGTTTGCATACCCAGATATCCCCTATTAAATCATAACTATTTAATATGTATAAGAAAGGGATCTCATTTAGTTATTATATTTCTGTGTGTATCGTAACCTACAAGAAAGTAAACATACTTCTATATATGTGTATATTGTCGTTATTCAATTCCCATTTGCACTGCACACTTAATTAGTACAATTCTGTAAGTACCATTTGGTTGTGGGGATTCGCCTACTGCTTTCACTCTAATACAACAATAAACTAACCCACATAAATTATTCTTTCAGGACTTAACCAGGCATATTCTCGCAACTAGTGGATTGATGGAAATTAGTATTAACCCTGTAATAAGATACAACGGAGATAATAACATTCAATTCAATCTTTCATCCATAATATTATTCAATTCGTAATTAACAGATGCATTACACTAGCCATTTAACAATGTAATGATTTAAACAGAGGAGGATTAGGATAACATATCTGAATCAATTCACTGGAAAGCAAAAGGAACATCCATGTTCTTCCCAACAGTAGAATAGGACATCCAAATCACTTGCCCGATTCACACCCTAGCCTAACCATGAATCCATGAGGGTGAACTTGGAAAACTCCTCCTCAACAATGTCCTTTAACTCCAACAGATTCCTCTTGCCTCACACTCAATCAATAGTGTTCATAAGAGCAAGAAAAATCAATAGTCTCTTTTTCCCCCAACATACTAGGAAACAGGGATGATTTTAAGGATGTAAATTTATTTTAAAATGTAGAAACCTTGGCGAATCATACTAATCCTTCATATGCCAACTATAAAATGTTTGACTATATTTTTGTAAAAATATTCAAATTTCTAAGGATTTTATATAGTTTGTATAAACTTTTGGCGATTTTTAAGGTAAAATAATTTTATCCTACAGAATATGGGCGAATCATTTTTAGAATAGCGAATATGTTTTTGGGAAAAACCATGGAAAATTAGCCCATGAGCGAAATTTAGCCCCGAAAATCATCTCTTCTAGGCCGTGTCCTGCCTCCTCACATATGCTATATAATAAATCAGTCCTTTTTGCCTAGGTCTTTCTTCCCCCTTGGGAATTTTCACATATTTCTAAATCCTTGATTTTTAGGGGATGCCAATGGACAAATATCTGATTTGCCACTTGTAACAATCAGCCCAGAGGTAGTTCCAACATGTTCCCCACTCATGGAGTCATGGTCAACTGATTTTTAACATGGTTGTTCCATTTGTCCTCCTACAATTAATATAAAACATTATGTTTTCATACAAGTGTCACAGTTAAATAGTTAGTTGGGTCAAATCAAATCTCTGTCCAACAATCATAATAATTTATTACAATTATCAAATTCGAAATTCGTAATTTCCATAAATGGCAAAAAATTTCAAAATTCAAATTTACTAAAAACAGAATAATTTTCCAACAAATTTTAAATTTCAAAAATACTTTATTTTTGGGGATGTCACATGCCACATACACAAAAGGTACAAATTGCTTCTTTATATTTAGAACCCAATCAATTTGTATGGTATCAATGGCTTTGTTCTC
>SNQJ01S0030000.1:119139-140345 GCA_010110895.2 Picea sitchensis
TGGGAAGATGATTCTTTTATACAAAAGCATCCAAAGTTACTCAAGCATTGTGGACGACATTTGTCTCAAGGGGAGGGGCATGTTAAGCCCTACTATTGGCTCATTACCCCTTAATTGGGGCATATTACATTCGTAATGTTATTTTATTTATGTCAACTTTATTCCATTAGTTGTAATTATACCTCCTAGTCTCCTATACATACCAAGGAGACATTTTCATTTGGAATCATCTTGTACTTGAACATTTATGTGGGGTAAAATGAGGTTTCCCCCTCGAAGAGGATTATTATATGAAATTATCTATTTTTCAAGGCATTGAGTACTTATTCTGAGGTTTTTCTATGCTATATTGATATTTGGCTCTTAATAGAAGAAACATTTATTCAAATTGCAGTAAGAAACCTAATTGAAAGGTTGAACTTTAACACAAGTTTCTAACACAACTGAAGCTTCTACAGAACCGAAATCACACTTGCATAAATGAAATCCTGAATTTATGGGTGCATAAGAATCCTAGATTATCTATTCTATTCTAAATTTGTATTTTACTTTTGCAAAAAGAAACTTTGTACTACTTGCTGAAAAGAGACCTACTTAACTGTAGAAAAGGAATTCACACTTTTTTTTCCAGAGATTTAATATAATGTAGGAAAGGAAAGAAATTCTCTAGAGGTATCGAAGAATTTACTCTAATTCTCATGAGACACACAGATGCACATTAAATAGGAAAGAATTGACTGTAATAACATATATATGCTAGAAATGCTAAACAGTCCAATTATCCAAATGAAATAAATTAGTCTAAACAACAAAACAAAGAGGAGTCTGTCAAGAAGGTGGGCCCTTTCTCTCTCACTGAATCCACTCAAAAATAGACTATGGTAGGTTAACGAAACTCAATCCACTTCTTTATTGATTCACCAAAAATGTTCAGATACAATGTGCTCTTCTTCACTCTCTGTTCACACCTAAAATTTGGTAATAATGATTACAAAGACTCTGCTATTTAAAGACATGATTATTCAGTTGAAAACGGACTTAGAACATCTTTGAGAATTGAATATTCTCAAGCTATTCGTATGATATACAAAATTTGTTACAAAATTTGTTAAATGATCTTCATTATCAATGTGATCCAAAACGTGTAACAACCTTGAGGATCAATCTTCATGATTCAAATTTGCATGAGGGACCAGCTTCCAGGATTGGTGGATATCAATTGTAGCAGGTGTAGCAGCTTCCAAAAAGGGTGCGCAATTGTTGTAGTCATGTAACAACATTTAGAGTTGGCACACAACTGTAAAAGCCTTATGTAACAACAACGATATTTCTTTAAGACTTGGTTGTTCTACATAGTTTAATCATTAGTTTGAATATTCATGGATAAAATATGAGAAACGCAACCAATCCAACATGTTAAAGTGAATAAAATATAAAAGAAATATTAATGATGCATACCTCGGGAAAAAGGGTCGTAGCAACAATTATTAGGCATTTAACATAGAATTGGTAAGGTTGAATGAGCAAAAGAGATGGTGAAAAAGGGACATTTATGGGTCCTAACACATTAAAAGATAGACAAACATAAATCTACAAGCATGCTATATCATATAAAAATTAGGGTTAGATGTTATAATGTCAAAGCATAAACCAATAAAATAATCCATTACACCATGATTTGGGATAGGAAAATTAATTATTTTATTAATAACTCAATGATTATACCTTTACAACCAAAGCCGACTACTGCTTCACGAACCTCTTCTAAGCCCCTCTTCACCAAGCTCCAAGTGAACCTTTGTATGGATTCTCCTATTGACCTTCTGATCTCTTCTTGGGAAGTGAATGGGTTATGATGGAGGAAAAAGGGCTAATTGGGGAATGCTGAGGAAATTCTCACAAAAGGGATGCAATTACTTGGGCAAGGAGGGGATGCAAAACGGGTCGAGTTTCACTGTTCTTATGTGTAGATTGTGAATGAGACCCCAACAAATCATTTTATATGACAAAAGGATGGTTATTCAGTTGGGTGATGGGCTATTGAAGGTGGATTAGTTTGGAAACTACCCAATAGCCCATAATCTCAATGAATTCCTGACAACTTTTGTAAGTATACGCAGGCTGGAATGGTGCAACATGTGTATGTTCGTGGGATGTAGTGGTGCAACAAGCATATGTATGGGGAAAATATTGGTGCAGGGTGTGTACATATTCAAAAAATGGGTTTTTTTATAAGAGCAACTCAGTAGTTCTTTGGAAAAAAATGCAAGTAAGAGGGCCAAAGGATAGGTATACATGTGTAGAGAAATTTGGGGTTATAACATTCAGGAGTATTTTGTGCTTCTCCACCCCTCTCTTTAGGCACCTCATCAATTAATTCTGGAGTGTTCTCTGTAATTTTCCAATCCTTCTCATGAGTTACTTCAACAATTACATCGGGGAAAATGTCTGCAACCTCTCCAAAATCACTCCCAGGCCTCTATTTCTTCCTCTTTTTCACACTTATTTGTGTTTTAATTTCCATGGATAGGTCTGGGAAAATTTTCTTGGTGTTGAATGATTGTTCCACCATAGGTGCATGCTGTTCTTTTAAAAATATTGTCTTCCCTTTATCGAATTTACTTACAAATTGTGGTGAGATAGGGACAACATAATCGATTTTATTACTAGATTTATGTCCTTTCTTTTTGTTATCTCCCTTCTTCCCATATCACCCTTTACTATGTTCCCCTATTACACTCACTTATACAAACTTAGAAATCTCTTGAGAAAAGTTTTATGTGAGGAATTTCGTCCAACTACTATCTCATTTTCTCAATTTATGGAAAACCAAGAGTTTCATCATCCCATGGTGGTAAAGACTGGTTTCATGTTTCTTGGATGCAGACTTAACCCCCCTCACCATATTTCTCATAATTATTCAAAGGAAATGGGGAAAGTCTCTATGCGGGCCTCCTTCAAAGTGAAATAAAAGCCTTAAATGATAAATAAAGCTACTACATACCTCCCTTCAAAAGTTAAAAAATTATGTAAGAAGACAAGCATTGTAAAATATTCCTCTTTGATCCATCCTCTGGAGATACCTTTCCTCCAATATGGGTTCATGTGCTTAGGTTTGAAGAATTTTTTATAGATTATCCTATACATGATCATGCCTTTGAAATAATTCTCTTAAGTGGAAGGTAACCTTGTCACCTCTACTATGGTGGCTTCAATGATTGTTAGTTTTAGATCCCCCAACTGGACACTCTCTCCATCATAACTCTAGGCAAAGGTGTGAGATACCTCCTCATGGTGTCCTATGAATTTTTCTAAGAAGGGAACCCAATTGACCCTTTCAAATTTTTCATTGCAAGCTTGATACTCCTATGTTTCTCTGTATAGATGAAACACCGATTCGTGCCGGTCAACCCCCATGTCGGATTAAAGATGGTTTTTAAAACAAGTATGGGAAGCATGATTTGTGTGAGGGTTTGGTACTAGATGTAAAATTATGAGAACAGAGTGATGGAGGAAGAGAAATGAGGCAGTGGGAGCGAATAGAGTGGTGTATAGTAGGAAGAAGTTAAATAATGCTCATCTAGATGGAAAACCATCCAGAAGAGCGTATATAATTAAAACTAGAAGACACTAATAAATTATTTTAAATGATAGCGAGGTAACGAAGGATTCATAAATCATGCCTAAGGATCGTGTTTGCAGGTAAGGTGGTGATCATACCCATAAGTAGCGTAACATCCCACTCTTACCGATTTCTGCAATGATTACGACAAATGTGGGTGATGTGACTAAAATCACCATTGGGTAGCATTCGATGTCATAAGTTTGAGCAACATGATTTCATAGAAGGTGGCATAATCATAGTTTTGTCAACATACAAACGATAATTTTTGACAAGATATTCCAAATTGAATGATCACTGTATGAAGAGATTCTTGTACATTATAAATGATCTTGAAACAAGGGAAATCATGAAGAACTTCAAAAGATAAGGAAGTGAAGGTTTAATAACTTAAGATGTCAAAAGGGGTATGAGAATAATCATATGTTCAACACAAAATTCATGTGATTCTTAATAAAAAGGAATAAACATTGAGTCCATACCTATATTACCTAGAATGCAATTTGTCTATCAAATCTAGAGCAATGTTACCTGAATCCCATCATCAATACTAGATCACAAACTCAATATTGGATCAATACAAAAATCATTTTAGTACCGGACACAAACAAAGAATTTTTCATACCGGACCAACACAGAGAATTGGTTTAGTACTGGACCAACACAAAGAGTCTTTTTCAGTACCGAATGAACTCAAAAACTGTTCTTTTAGTACAGGATGAAACTTTGGCAAAGTACCTGAAATCTTGTAGGATTATTATTCATGTCTAAATATGTTCTGAGGGTTAAGATGAAGTATAGGTTGGAACTCAATAATGTTTTATGTCAATTTTTTCTCTTGGATGATCATACTGAAAATTTATAAACATCACACTGGTACAAGAATTTTAAAAGTGCAACGAAGGTGTCATAAAATGAGGAAAAAGATCTAATGATTGGGCTCCAAAATCTGTAATAACAAGGAAACTATAGTTGTGCATCCTCCTATAGAGGTGGATAAACCTCACCTTTTTGGAACCAAACAAACCATTGTTTCTGTTTCCACCTCCATTTTATTGGAAACAATAAACTAACTACTAATGTCTTGTGGATTTTTCTTGAGCCCAGGTCAGTTAATGCTCGCCGATGTTTTCAATTTTTAGGAGTCTGAAAAACTTAAAGAAAAATCCTTATACTATCCTGTGTATTTTTATCGAGCCCAGATCACTTAATGCTCTCCGATTTTTTCAATTTTTAGGAGTTTGAAAAATTAAAAAAAAACTCTTTATACTATCTTGTGGATTTTTCTCGATCTCGGATCAGTTAATGCTCCCTCATGTTTTCAATTTTTAGGATTCTGAAAAAATTAAAGAAGACTCCATTAGGCTCCTTTCCCATGAGTAATATACCAGGGTTGGGTAAAGGAATAAAATTACCTCAGGCATATATCCTCCTTATTTCTTATCTACATGAGAACAAAATCAACTTATTCTTTTGTTAGTAACACCAAAAATCACTATCTAACACACCTATATACATATATGTACAAAGTTAAATTAAATCACACACACAAAAAAACTTACAGTGGTGGTTCAGCAGGAGGAGAACCCATCTTTCTTACCAATTGCATTTCATAATTCTGAAGAACTTGTTTGATAAAATCCTCTTTAGACAGAGGCTTGTGATAGACTTTCAATCGATGCCCATTTAAAAAAAAGGAGGTGTGATATTCATCAATAGTCTTTATCCTTACTGAACCATTGTCATAAATTGTGTCTACTTCATAGGGTCCCAACCATGGAGTGGACAATTTACCCTTGAAATTATTGAACCTACTACCATATAGAAGGGCCCAATCACCTGGCTTAAAGGATTTCTTCTTGATGCACATGTCATGCTATTTAGTTCGTTGTTCCTAAATGAGTGTAGTCCTCCGAACAACATCTTGTCTGATTTCATCAAGTTTGTTCAGCTGCAATATGCTCTGTTTCTAGGATTCATCCAAATCCATTCCCAATTGCATAGCAGTCCTGGAAGTTTTTACTTGAAATTCTATGGGAAGCAACCCCTGCTTCCCATACTCTAATTCATAAAGTGTATGGTCTATTGTTTTTCTCCAAGTTTTTATGTAGGCCCATAAGGACTTAGGAAACCAATACACACAATATTTATGGTGTAACTAAACTATCTTGGTAAGTATAGCCTCTATGACTTTGTTAGTTGATTCCACTTGTTTATTTGTTTGGGGGTGATAAGGTGATGATTTTCTATGTTTAATCTGATATTGTTCAGTAACAGCTTTGACCAGATTAGAGGTAAATTGGGTTCCTTGGTATGTCACTATTTCTTGAGGCACACCGAAATGAGTAAAGATGTCTTCAAATAGAAAGTCAACAACATATTGTTCATTTGCAGAGTACAAAGATTTATCCTCTAATCATTTAGTCACATAATATGTATAGACCAGTATATACCTCCTTCTTCTATACATGGGGTTGATAGGTCCGACAAAGTCCAAAGCCCATTTCTCAAAGGGTTAAATTAATACCTAATATTGGAGCTGAATCTCATCATTTGTAGTCGGTTTTCCCAGAATCTGACAATCATCACAATTGGCCACGCATTTCTTTGCATCCTTGAAAATAGTTGGTCAATAGTAGCCTGACTGTATTATTTTGTATGTTGTCCTCTTATCAACAAAATGGCCTCCACATGGGCCATCATGGCATCCTTTGAATATATCATACATCTCATCCTCTCGTACACATCTTCTAATCACCAAATCAGGTCTTGTACGATATAGACAGTCATCATGCCACATATAATTTGCACTCACTGAATAATCCTTTGTTTTTATCGAAGGTATAAATTCTGAGGTAATTTCCATGTTACAAGATAGTTATCCACATCTTCATACCAAGGAATGAAAGTAGAAATAAAAAACATCCTTTCATCTAGAAAATTGTCATCCACTGGTGCATTATCACCTGTATGAATAAGTATAGGTAGGAAATCAACAACAAGATTATCTTTGACAGGTCTATCAATGATAGTAATATTGAATTCTTGCAATAGTAGCAAGCATATAGTAACTGTAGATTTTTTCACAGGATTATTCATTAAGAATCTAATGGTTGAGTGGTTTATGTGTAAGAAAACATCATACCTTGTTATGTAGTGTATGGATTTATTAATGGCATGAACCAATGATAAGAATTCCTTTTCAGTGACAGTGTAATTCACTTCGGTAGGGAAGATATTTTTTCTGACAAAGTAGATAGCATAGGGGATTTGGTTTTCTCTTTGTCCTAGAACAACTCCCAAAGAGGTATCTAAGGCATTAGTGAAGACATGAAAGGGAAGAAACCAATTCAGTCCTCTTAACACATGGGCACTGGAAATTTCTTTCTTTAAAATTTCAAAATAAATATGGCATTGCTCATCCCATTGGAATTGAACCTCTTTTGCTAATAATTTGAATAGTGGGGCAGCCAAATTTGTTAAATTTTGAATGAATCTCTTGTAATATCCAACATGACCTAAGAAGCGTCAAACCTTTTTTTTGAGCTAGGCATTCTAATTTGAGAAATAATGTCAATTTTAACAGGATCTACCCTTATTATGGTACCATAAATATGATAACCCCAGACAATCCCTTCAGTGAGAATCATTCTGGATTTTTCATGGTCGAGGGAAATATTAGTCCCTCTACACTTGATCAATACTTTCTCCAAATTTTCCAATGCTTGGTGGAAATCATCCCCATATACTATGAAGTCATCCATATAGACTTCTACACAATCATGGGTTAAATCAGAAAAAATAACTAGGACAACCCTTTGAAAGGTGGCAAGGGAATTACACAAACCAAAGGGAAGAACCCTATAAGCATAAGTATCCCATGGGAAAGTGAATTTGGTTTTCTCCTTATCTTTAAGGGAAATTTGTATCTGATTATACCCACTAAACCCATCTAAGAAATAAAAGTACCTCTTCCCAGACAAGGTATCCAAGACCCAGTCTATGAAAGGTAAGGGGAAATAATCTCTATATGTATCCTTGTTCATCTCCCTGAAGTCCACAAAAATCCTCCATTTTCCATTCTTTTTAGGGACAATAACTAATGGGGATACCCACTTGCTATCTGAAATAGGGTAAATAAAATTGACATGTAGGAGTTTCTGAAGTTTTTCTTTCACTATGTCTTTCAAGGATGGATTCATTCTTCTTTGGGGCTTCCTAATAGATATGATTTGATAATCGGTGTAAATATGATGTATACAAGTATCAGGGTGAATTCCTTTCATATCAAAGTAATCCCATGCAAAAGCACCTGAATGTCCATGAATTATTTGGATCAATTTTTGTTGTTGATATGATTTCAGGATGGAATTTATATACAAATATTTCTGAGGACTGATTTAAATAGTCCAAACAACTAACTCTTCTTCTCCACTTATTGCTGAAATAATGAATAACGTAGAAGTGGATGGATTCCAAAGCTCCTGAAATTTACAGCTGAAAATATGTGTAAATTCTGGGAAAGATTGAGGATACTCAATACATTCTGTATTGGCTAGAAATAAGATTAAAATATGTTCTTCAGTTTGTTCTTGAAATCCCTTTTATTTCTCAAGTGTGAACAAGACTTGAGCAAAATTATCTTCCCCATAGGGATTGTCCAACCATAAAGGAACTTCAGTGGTTGGTTCAGCCAGAGGAAAGAGAATACATTTTTGATTGTAGGTCCCATTAGAAATTGTCATCTCCCTAGACTGACAACTAATAAATGCATCAACAATGGCCAACCAAGATCGAGCAAGCACAATTGAAAATGTATAGGTTTGGAGGACTTTGAATGAATTACCAAGAAGTCCACAAGATACTCCAAATAGGTTAGGGTGACTCTTACATCATCTAGACTTTATGTTGGGTTAGTGGCTGATTTGTCTTTCAATTACAACAAGTTCTGTGTTGGCCTTAAGTGATTTAGTTGCATAGTTTGCATGGTGTCAACAATGATAACGTTTATTGTTTCTCTTAGATCAATAAGTGTATTTGACAAATAAATACCATTAATTTATACAGTCGCCACGTGGTTTCCTAGATCATTATATTCGGATGGCATTTCAGATATAAATTATGATAGTTGTCCAACCACTTGTATAATAGAAGGTTCCTTCCTCTTCCTTCTAGGATTTTTGATGCAAATATCCCTTATAATTTTAGCATAGATCGAAATATATTTAATGTCTTGGAGTAGGGGAATATTTACACATATATTTCTTAGTTCAAATTCTAAATCATGTCCTACAGGTACCTCAGGTTTCTTCAGAAGTAAACTTTATAGATAAGGTGGAGGATTAGTTTCGTGAGGTATTTCTGATTGTTGAGGAGTGTGAGGAGGAATTTCCTCTTGTACATGTATGCCTTCTTTCTCATTGGGTTAGTCATCTATTTGTTCTTCTTCTCGAATAACCACTGCAGAATTTGCTTTATTCAAGACCTTCCGAGATCTCAATTGAATTTCATTTAGTGAAGTAGGAGTTATAACATAAGTTGGGAAACTCTGCACTTCAAGATTTTGTACAGGTTGTGTCAATTTATTTAATATTATTCAGATTAGGGATGGGTTGTGAAGGAATAGGGGTAGGCTGAGAGGGGTTTGGATTAGATGCAACATGCATTTGTTGCTACTAATTTGGGTTCAAAGTTAAGGTGAGTTGTTGTTGTAGCTCGGAAGGTGGAGGTAAAGGAGGTAGATTTGTTGGGCCCCAACAACCCCCTTCTTTTTCTTTAATCAAAATATAGGGTCCCTCGAAATTTTACTTGGATTATTCATTTGTTTCCCTTTGACTTGATTGAATTGGTATCGGTTTGGTTTGTTTCGAGGTTGTTTCGAGTTTATATTCTTTTCTTTTGTTTGGTTTGAATTTCATGAAATTTAAATGCCATTTCACTTTGATTTCTACAGAGTTTTGATGTTGATGGACAAGCCTCATATTTTGAGAGTTTTTATTATGACACATATTTTTTATGACATTTTTTCACATTTGATGAAATTTGAATGAGGGAGAGACGAACATAGAAATCTTAATTTTAAAAAAAATCTTATTTTTTATCAACTTACTTTCGTTTAAATTATGATTATGTTGTCTTTTTCTCAATTACAATCATTTTCACAAAATCATTTGGTAGGTTTAATTAATTAAATTATTTTGTTAGTTTGCATCTCATTTCAACATAAAAATAAAAAATAAAAAATAAAGAATTATCTATCATTTGTTTAATTTTGTGAAAACCCAAAAATAATATTTTTCTCCTCTCCATCAACTTGAAACTTCTAGAATTTTAAGATCATATTTGAAAGGAAAATATAAACAATATTTGTTTAGAACTTATAGTTAGTTTAAATTCATTTTAATTTTATTGTTCTAGATTTTATTTTATTCACAATTTTTAGGTTATTAATTTGGTTTATTTTTGTTTCACAGGTTTCTATTATCAATTATTTGGTACGGATCTGATCATGGCATGATTTTATTATCTAAATACGTTCAAGATAATTGATCCAAAATAATATTGGATTGCTACAAATAGTTTATGAGCAACAACAGATAAGATTTGGAAATGCGTTCAAGAACATGCAAATGATTTTGCGGGACTTGTTTCAGCTAAACCGTAAGGAATCTGAAGAAATGGTTGAAAACCCGTCTACAGAATAGACCCATTTAGCTTACATGCCAAAATTTTCCCAAACAAATGCATGATTTGAGAGATATGTGTGTTTGTTTACGAGATAAATTTCAGGTGGCAGAAATTATTAGTGACGCCTAGACTGTTCATTCATTCTATAAATATATGAGAAAGTTCAGAGACAGGGATCAAAAGAAATTCATAGGAGGATTTTGATCCTTTTCTTTTTGTATATTATTTATTTTGTAACTTTTTCTTTTCGAATGGAGTAACAGATGGTTGGAATTTTTGGAGAATGGATGAGTATTTTTGAAGAAGAATATGAAATTCCAGATTACTTAATGGATTTTTTTGTGTGAGTAAAATGGTTTTATTTTCATTATAATATCTTCACATTCTTTGAGTAATTAATTATGCATTGATTTAAATTAGCTTTAATTTTTTTATCAATACATGGTTAATTTAGAAATTGTCGGAAGAACCACAATGTTTTTGATAGCTTGTCGATGTTTCAGATCCACAAC
The DNA here is from genome assembly GCA_010110895.2 of Picea sitchensis. Lineage (NCBI taxonomy): Eukaryota > Viridiplantae > Streptophyta > Pinopsida > Pinales > Pinaceae > Picea > Picea sitchensis. The sequence continues at coordinate 129,961 of SNQJ01S0030000.1, forward strand.
AGGATCCATCTTTAGGACAAAAAAGCCCGAGGAAAAATAAGAGAGGAACCGTAATAAATAATGATGAGGAGTGTGGGAAACCTAAAGTCGGCTATGTGAAACCCTAGGTTTGAAAAGATTTTTAAAATAGGTATTTAATAGAGATTTTGTTAATTAATAAATTAAGTGGTTTAATTTAATAATCGAGATGGTGTTAATATTATTATTAATTTTTATGCTAATTATAGGTTAAATTAGGGTTGATTTATTAAATTAACATATAATTATCATAAAAATTAATAATAACATTGATACCATTTGGATTATTAAATTAAACCACTTAATTTATTAATTAACAAAATCTCTATTAAATACCTATTTTAAAAATCTTTTCAAACCTAGGGTTTCACATAGCTGATTTTAGGTTTCCCACACTCCTCATCATTATTTATTAGGGTTCCTCTCTTATTTTTCCTCAGGCTTTTTTGTCCTGAAGATGGATCCTGGTGTGGATCCGAAACATCGACAAGCTATCAAAAACATTGTGGTTCTTCCGACAATTTCTAAACAAATCTCTCACCATAGAAATCTAAATGATCACATGGTTAATTGCTATCATTAATCCCAAAAATTCTTCTTGGACCATATGATGAACATATTTTGTTGAAACTATATGAGAAAGAAGTTTACTCTTTGGCTTTCATCTTTGTAGTTTTTTTTCATCGTCTTCTCATGTAATTTGTTGATGTGAAATGTTATCTATGTCGAATTAGCTTTAATCAGTTCTGCACATAATATTTTATATCATGTTTTTATTTATGCAATTCATTATCTTTTGGTTTAGTTTATATCCCTGACTGATCATCTATTCAAGTATTTTGAGTTTACATCTGATGCTAGATAGCTGGTAAAACTAATCCTGAGAATTATAATTTCTTTCATTTTCAGGTATTGGACATTTGAAGGTCACATGATATATATTTATGTCTATCTATCATCATAAACTTGTTCCAGAATATGAAACACTTCCTTGAATTTCTTCAGGAAGTATTATACTTTATTCTGTCATAGGTTTTCACTTGACATAGGACAAGGGGAGTTCACAGAAATGCAGAGAGATGAATTTAGTTTATTACTGTTGATCAACTAAAGGTTAGTTAGTGTATTATTTATTTAATTTGTTGATTTGTGAATGAAGAGTGATTTCATCATTTAAACGTCAATCTGCTTTGTCTATTTTCGTTATATCATTTACAATATTGTTCATTCATTGTTCATTTAGAGTGCTAGAATAATTTTGTTTTTTTTAATCTTTTTTTAAATCCATTATCTTAAAACAATTATTTTCACAAGGCTTTGCTCGAACCTTGTAAACTGTATATAACCATTATATATAAACATTGTTAGTTAAGCATTTGTAATTAAAGTATTGTCTGTTAGATGACACACCCTGCCCTCGGCGGCAACCGCTCTTTCCAGGACCTCCTCTTCTCTTCAGCCCGAAGAGCGTCAATACTCTTCTGTCTTCCTATCGGAAGATCTGCACCCACAGTTCACTCCTCTCTAACCTCTTTTCCTTTACTCGGGGGATCGAGACTTCGCCTCTCGCGCCACCAACCACTCGGGGTTCCAACTCCCGATACCCGATGCGCCGAGATGCCGAGACTCGCGAACTCGCGATCTCGCGGTTTCGCTTCTCGCGAGTTCAAATTAATTTCACCTCGACTTCCGAGGCCCGAGTCGCCGATATCCAAGTATCGCTACCTCGCCTCCTCGTGGACTCGTGAATTATGATACCAGTCGCTTGGCTCTTCAACTCCTAAGACCCGAGGTCCCGAGATCACCTCACGAACTGTCGATTCGCCTAAATCCACAAGTCGAGTCACACTTCCTCGCCATCCCAATCAACGCTTATACTCTTCCAAGCTTCAAACCTTCCTTGCTTGCACTGTTGACTTCACGTCCACCTTCCTCCTTGCTGCATTCTTGAACAAGAGGTGTCTCCCCACGAGACAACTCGTCAGCCTTCGACCTTTCCTCTCAACATGTCCATGCAACTTCTCCTTACTGCCTTTTCACAACTTGAGGGTCTATCTCTCCTGAGCTTCACGACTTCAATTCCCTCAGGAAGAAGTTCTTGCACGCACCCTTTGCTGCAAATCTTCAAAACACGCTAAGTGTCTGAAGCTTCTGACCCTGTGCACTCCAGCAGCAGCAGTCTTCAACTCTTTTTCTCAATTTTTCCACTGAGACTTCGACCTCGACCTGCACTTAACCTACACGGCTCGAATAACCCAATTCAACTCTGGGCATGTGAGAATAAGAGTTTAACTGTTTGGCCTCATCAACGCACTCTATGCGGATGAATTCGACTACACTCTATGGAGGAATATCCTGGCTCAAACAGAGAAACAATTGAAACTTATTCTCGCCTCTCTCCCAGATTTCTGATCTGCCATGAAATTACATATGCAGCATATACAACGAAGGCATAACAAGAAGCAAGTATGCAACAACATAATATCAACAACACACAGAGAATAATCACAGCCATGGAATTGAATCAAAGCTTTCCTATTAATTCAATATATGTACATGGGTATTCTTCACTTGTTCTCTGCTTTGCTCTCTCCTTGCTCCTGAATGCTAATGCTACTTCAAATATCTGTCTCTTAATCCAATAATACAAAGGAGGGTGCCTATATTCCATTTTCCCTCTCGAAAGAAAACTGTCTAATCTAGACATAATTAATTTATCTACTTGCATTAAATCTAATAAATGCCTCAACTACTTAAGGATGAGAGATTATCTGCTCAAGGTCCGTTACGATGTACAAGTGCGCTTCATTACACCAATGCATTAATGTTTGGTGCACCAAATATCAAAATATTTCAAAGTTTTAATGATGGTGCTCTCCAGCTGTCTTTTCTTTGCTCCACGCACTGGCTCGCTTGATGAGGTGTGGATGCTCCTGCATCATACTCCTCGGCTCAAAAGATTTCATGGCCTCCTGTCCATGAGCTCCTGTACGGTGTGACTATGCCTCTATATAACTGCTTCAGTTTCCCAGCTGGCATCCTCCACTGGGTGATTCTTCCATTTCACCAGGTATTCAAAATACTGCTTCCGCCTTGTCTTTCTGCCTATTCGCTTGTCCAGTATGCACTCCATCTGCGGTTTCTATGCAACTGGTAATTGTTTCTGCCACTGGACCACTGGTTCCTTAGTTCGAGTGTCTGTTTCTCCAGCCCTGTATGGGTATAAGTCTGAAACATTGAAAATCAGAGATATCCCGATGCCCTCTGGCAACTCAAGCTCATATGCATTCTCCCCGAATTTCTTCAAGATTCTGCATCAAGCTCATATGCATTCTCCCCGGACTTCTTCGTGGATCGTGATGGCCCGATATTTTTCATCTTGAGCTTATTGTATGTTCCCCTCGAACCTTCTTCTCGCGCCAGAATTATATCTCCAACTTCAACTGAAGTTGTCTCTTCCGCTGATCGGTTTCCTTTTCGCGCTTGTACCTTTTGGTTGACTTATGTAATCACGCTTCACCTTCGCGGAAGTTCTTTCAAATTCGCCGCTAGTGTCGTAAAATTTCTTTTCTCGACTCCCCGAAGTTCAAAACTTCTTCGTGTCCCATAAAATTTGAACGCTTTCCTCAGACTGGATTCAATCAATCATTAGCACGCGAATTGCTTCGGCAATATTCGGTCCCAACCGGCCGTGTTCTCAATACCGCATTCTCACCGTATCTCCTGCATTTTTGTTGACTACTTCCGTCTGCCCATCTATCTATGGTTGATGATAAGAAGAACTAAATGCCAAATCGCCCCCGCTGCTTCCATAGCGTCCTCCAGAAATGACTTATGAATTTTGTATCCCGACCGAGACTATGCTTCTCGACAACTATCTAATCGCAATCTCTTTGAAAAATAATTTGGCGATGTGGGTTGCATCGGCCGTCTTATGACACCTGTGATGAATGTGCGCCATCTTCGAAAATCCGCCCACCACCACAAAGATGGAATCAACCTCCCTTTTCATTTTCGCAAAACCCAAAACAAATCCATACCGATGGTTTCCACCGCCTTTCGTATGGGCAATGGCTGATATAAATCTGCATTCTATTTTCTCCCCGCAGATGTTGACATATCCTCAGACTGGTTAACAAATCGTTTTAAGACTGTATGATCCCGCCCAATAATATGATTCCTCTTCTTTAGTCATGTAATGTCTTGTCATGTCTCGAATGACCTAAGCCTCTCATTGTGTTTTTCCTCTTCACTAAATTCTCCTCATGGAGGAATTCAGACGTACGCTTGATTGTCCCCTCGAATACAATCCTTCCCGGATTATAGAGTTCTAATGGAGATTTTATTGTTGAGGGACGATCTCGAGAAAGATGAATGAGCGGACGGAGTGGATGGAAGGATGGATGGAATGGACGAGGAATGGAGGAATGGAGGAAGGAATGGATGGATGGATGGATGGATGGATGGAATGGACGGATGGAATGGAGCAGGACGGAATGGAGCAGGACGGAATGGAAATGGACGGATGGATGGAGGATGGACGGATGGATGGAAGGAGGATAGATGGAGCCGATGGAAGGAATGGAGGAAGGATGGATGGATGGAAGGATGGATGGAGGGACGGAATGGATGGATGGATGGAGGAGGAAAGGACGGAGGAGGATGGAGGAAAGGAGGGAAGGAAAGAGTGAGACGGACATGGATGGATGGACGGATCTGGAATGGATGGAATGGAATGGAAAGGGATGGAAAGGATGGAAGGTCGGACTTCGGCCTCTCGTGTTGAACAACCACTGGTTCCAACTCCCGATAATTCGATGCGCCAAGATGTCAGATCACAGATTCGCTGACAAGGCTTCTCTCGAGTTCGAATTAATTTCACCTCGACTTCCGAGGCCCGAGTCGCCGATACCTGAGTATCGCTATTTCTCCCCTCGCGAGTTCGCAAATTATGAGACCAGTTGCTTGCCTTTCAACTTTCGAGACCCGATGTCCTGAGATCCCCTCGCGAATCGTCGATATACTTGGTCCACAAGTCGAGTCACACTTCCTCACGATCCCGGTCAACGCTTCTTCTCTTCCAAGATTCAAACCTTCCTTGCTTGCATTGTAGACTTCACGTCCACCTTCCTCCTTGCTGTGTTCTCGAACAAGAGGTGTCTCTCCAAGAGACAACTCGTCAGCCTTCGACCTTTCCTCTCAAACTGTCCATGCAACTTCTCCTTATTGCTTTTCATAACTTGAGGTCCACTTCTCCCGAAGCCATGACTTCAATTCCCTCAAGAAGAAGTTCTTGCACACACGCTTTGCTGCAAATATTCAAAACACGCTAAGTGTATGAAGCTTCTGACCCTGTGCACTGGCACAATGTACTAACTCTTTTGCCTGGCCACTCTGAGACTTCAACCTCGACCTGCACTTAACCTACACGGCTCGAATAACCCAATTAAACTCTAGGATATGAGAATAAGAGTTTAACTGCTTAGCCTCATCAACACACTCTATACGGATGAATTCACCGACTTCTATGTAGGAATCTCTTGGCTCAAACAGAAACAATTGAAACTTATTCTTGCCTCTCTCCGTATTTCTGATCTTCCATGAAATTACATATGCAACATATACAATGAAGGCATAACAAGAAGCAAGTATGCAACAAAATAATATCAACAACACACGGAGAATATACAACATGGAATCAATCAAATCTTTCCTATTAATTCAATATTTGTACATGGGGGATTCTTCACCCATTCTCTGCTTTGCTCTCTCCTTGCTCCAAATGATAATGTTACTTCAATATCCGCTCTTAATCCAATGATACAAGGGAGGGTCTCTATATTCCGTTTTTCCTCTCAAAGCAAATTGTCTAATCTTAGACTTAATTAATTTATCTAATTGCATTAAATTCCACAAATGCCTCAGCCTACTTAAGGACTAGAGATTATCCTCAAGGTTTGTTACCACATGTACAAGTGCACTTCATTACACAAATGCATTAATGTTTGGCACACCAAATATCAAAATGTTTCAAAGTTTGAATGTCGATGCTCTCTAGCTGTCTTTTCTTTATTCCACGCTACTGCCTCAGTTGATGAGGTGTGGATGCTCCTGCATCATTAGAGTAGTATCTTTAGTTAGTTCACATCTTTTAAATTGTTTTAGGATCTTAGTTGGCTAACGGAGCCATAAAACTCGTGGAGGTATATTATACCAAACAACTTAAGGTTAAATAGACAACCCCATACCGAATCTTCCCTTCTCATTGATCACAGGTAAAATAACTACCAACATGATTAAATCATGGTAAGAGCTAAGAGATATTTGAAGGATATTGTAGGTAAGTAGGACAAGTTGGTGGTTGAAAAGGGGAATTCCTATATGTAGGACCCCTCCATCCTTGTTTCCAAGGTTGGAATTTTGTTTGTTGTTGTGTCCATTGAGAGTAAGGCATTTGAGGAATCCATTGTTGTTGTGAGTATTTTGTGGTAGGATTGTAAAACATATTAGGATTTTGTTGTCTCCATGCTCTCTTAGGGGGATATGACGTTTCCTAAGGTTCTCCCCCTCCATTAAAAATGGATTTTAGTACAAGTATGGAAGGGAACTCATTGGTATGATGGTATTATGTACAAATACCACATATTTAAATAACATTAATAGGACATTCTTTTTTAGGATTTCTCTTTATACATAGAGAATTTTTTTTTGCTAAAGTAGCATTTTATTGTGGTTGTTTCTTTTTCATTTTCATAGTGTCTAACTGTGTGTTGATTTTGTTTATGATTTTTTTTTAAATTTTTCTAGCATATTCCCTAATTATTTCCTTGTAACACCTCCCAGAAAAAGTTTGGTAGTTCTTCCTATAATATCCCTTACACCTCTTCCTATTTTGGCTTGGCTGCGAGAGTACCTTTTATAGTACTCTGCATGTCTGCAAATGGATTATGATATTCATGCCCAGAAATCATGAGGTTTATTAACTCAATACAATCATCAATTATACCCTTCGGGAAGATGATCCTAATTGTGGATGTGTCTAAGGAATTTTTTTTTGTCTTCTGATAATTATATAGGAACCTTTCTAGGTAATCTTCTAAACTTTACTCCTCAGACTGTGTCATTTTTAATATGTCATTCCTAGCATCTCTAGGTCAACAATAATCCAGATATTTTTGGAGTAAAGTTTCCTTCATCCCATCCCAAGATAATATAGTTTTCTCTCCTAGCCTCATAAACCATCTTACTACTGAGTCTTTAAGTGTAGATGGAAAGAGTTTTAGTTTTTGTGCACTATCAGTGTAATTATAACTCCTACATAGTATATCAAATTCAAAAAGAAATGAATAAGGAAATTTTGTTGACATATCATCGAAGTGAGGTAGTGAATAGTGGGATATTATTCATAGAAACATCTTTGGTAATGTCTACTATTGTGAATACAAATGTATTTGTTTCATTGTTTTCATTCCCCTCCTCATCTTTCATATCTTGAAATAGCACGTTATAGGTTTCATGTGATGTTTCCCCACTAAGTGATGGTTCAACCACTAGGTTGGTTGGGATATCCAACTGTTGCAATATTTTTTGTGTTTCTCCAATGGTAGATTCAACCTCTTCTACCACTACCTCTGTCTCTTTTCCATCTCTTCCTTCTGACTGGGTCATCAGTGCTTCACTTCCTACTTTCTATAATATGTTTTCAATATGAATAGTAGCTTTAGATTTAGGACCTTTGGTTGTAGATTCAATTACTTCCTTCGAAATATCCCCTATGAGTAATTTTCCTACACAAACATTAATTGAGTTAGTATGGGGGGTTTTTCTTTATTTTTCTGTAACTTTGGGGGGTTTTCTTGAATTTTCTACAATTTTGGATGCAATAAGTCTACCTTTTCTATCACTACATTTATGCATAAAAAAATATAAATACTAACTCAACGCAAAATTTAACTACCAAAGGTAAGAGGACAACCTGAATCTAGAGAAAACCCACTAAAGTGTATGTGTGGGATCTTCCCTCACATCTTACCGTCTTCTCCCTTCCCTCAGGTCATCCTTAAAACCACTCCAAAACCATAAAATAAATCTAATGCAAACACTACCTATTACCATTTACAACTCCCCAACAACGACACCAAAATGTTGGTTCAATGATATGGTCAATATATTGTGATCATTTAATATGTCAATTAGGTTTCATAATCAATATAGTTGATGTACTATATGTACCGATAATAGATAATTTCCTATGTTTATTGAGTATAGTCTATGTAACAAAACACTTTCAAAACCAAATACTATGTTTTCACACCTTCAAATAACACTCCCCACACAATTCAAAATTTAGAAAGAAAAACTTATCAACAAGCATATAATCTAGAGTTCTTTCTCAGGTGATTGATCTGTTCATTTTTTTCTCATGAAATATAAAGATGAACTTTGATTATATCCCCTAGAGAAACTACACAAAAAAAAATTGACAGTCTGCATGCTTTTAAAAGGAAACTTAATCAAGCTTAAAAGAATTACTAGGCAGGGTAAAACATTGCATTATAAGTGCATGTATGGTGAGAGATGGAGGTCTTGATTGTGCATGTGTTTGCAAGGTGTAATCTAATCAATTCTGGAAAAGAAAGCTAAGTATAGTGGAATGCTCCATTATAGGCTCATGTATGGTGAAAGATAGAGATACAACTTGTCCTTAGACTTGCAGAATGAAAACAATCACTACATATTTTAGTCTAGACAAAATACTAAAGCATTTAAATTGAATGATTGTTCTCCTATACTCACACAAAAATGAAAAATCATTACTCAGAAATTGTAACATCTCGCTCTGGCGCACTGAGAGAACTTATTCTTTGAGGACACTTGCTTGCAAGTGATCCAGATTATTATGCTATTAAAACTTTTGATTTTGATTATGAGGCGTTATGGGATGATGACATGTTGTTTTACCACCTCGACATAGACAAGTGCTATTGACTCGGTTTTACTGAGTGTGCAGGATTTTGGAACTCGAGGATGCAGAGGAATCAATGGAACCCCTTGGACTCTGGATCAAGTCAAGGAGTGTACCATTGGGGTTTGAATGTTTTACTGTGATATTAGTGCATCTAATTAGATGATATGATATGGATATGTTCTGACATGATTTTTCGATGATGCAGGCTGACGATAACTTGTCGACCAGACTCACATGTGGAGTAAAGGGGTCAAGCACGACTACTAGATATGTTGAGGGAGAGATGTCGAAAACAACCCTGTCATAGCCTACTAGCACTCCCACCATGGCTCGAACTGTAGGTTAAAGTTTACCTAGTTTGAGAGGACCCAGAATGCCATGAGGGTAGACTGCGACAGTCAATCACGATGATTCTAAGGGGCACACAATAAGAAGGGGGCCTTATTCCTTAGAGGCCCTTAGTCTCCCACAAGTCTCCCACAAGTTCACCTGGCACAGTATTGACTCCATGGCTTCTTGATGTCTACCAAGTTAGTCAAGAGGTGAGTGGTACCCTTGGAGCATGTAGGGCATCCTGAAGGGCACATCGTACAAGGGAACAGATGAGGCGAGTGACACCCTTGGAGCACCTAGTGCATATTGAACGACACGTCGCATTGTTGATGATAGAGGAATGAACCTAGATGACCCTAGGATGAACAACGGGTTAAGTATTTAAAAAAAAACAATTTCCCTACGTAAATGTCGCCGAGTACAAAATTTAAGGTCTAAGTCTAAATTACGCTAGTGGCAAAATTTTGTCTTTCTATAAAAATAATAATAATAATAATAATAAACAAAAACTTAAATAGTAATTATGATCTTCGTTAAATCTTGAACACGAAGGGAGTAAGAAATTTAATTTATTCATAAAAAAAAACAAAAAAACTGTTGAGATAAAATTTAAAAAGGGTATTAACTATTTATTATTTTTGATAATTTAATTATATTAATTAAAAGGTAAAAGGGAAAAAGGGTTAATCTCCACACCTTCCTTTTTGAGCTCTAATTAAAAAGGGGAAAGAGGGAAAATCTAAAATTTTAGGAAACTAGGAAAAGAGGTAAACATAAAAAGGGAAAAAGCGGAAGGTCAAACTTAGTAAAGCATCTACCACTTAAGAGCTTTCTAATTTAAACTGAATTAGCAATTTAATAAAAGGAAAAGTTATTAAAAACCTCTAAGATAATTTGGGGACACCTAGGAGTGATTCTAAGAGTAACTCTAGGTGGGTGAGGGAAATAAAGATAATTAATTAATTAAAGAAGTTAATTTATGGAGGAATGAAGGGGATGGGTGACACTTGTACGGGGAGGAATTTTTAGGAATTAAATTTTAAAAAACTTAATTAAACGAGATTTT
>SNQJ01S0030001.1:2210-53205 GCA_010110895.2 Picea sitchensis
CTTTTTCAAAAAAGGTAACAAAAGAGAGACTTGAACTCAAGATCTCTTACTTAATAAGGAAAATTTTAACCAAATGATCTAGCAAAACATATTGTAATGTTCAGAAGGAGGATTGTTGTTGTTGTTGTTGTTGTTGTTGAAGACTGTAACACCCTGTTTCCCCCAGTCTGTAAAAATAACTATACTGGCCAAGTATTGTGGCAAACCTAGAAATGTGAATGTGTGATGAGAATGGACCTTGTGAAAAAGGTCAATGAATGTGAATAATATTACGAATATATATATTGCAGGACTGCTGAGAGGGGATATGCTGAAAAAGAGACCACGATGGCTGAAGAAAGGTGGTGGAAGGCACCTGGAAAGTTGGCATTAACTTCCATGGAAACCAATACCGTATTTGGACTTCACTGGCCCGGAGAACCAAGAGAAGCTCGCTGGCCCGAAATAAATTACTCGTAGGTTGGTAGGTAGATGTCTCCTCAAGAATTAATGAGGGATGGGGGAAGTGAACCGCCCATTTGTAGGAGCCTCAAGCCTAACCACCGTGAGGGAAATCGTGCCACACACAACCTCACAAGAGTGAAATGCGTGAGGAAGAAGTACAGAGGGGGCAGATGCAGGGGGAAGGAGGAAGAACTCTGGAGATATGCAGAGTGAGTGATAGCAGAGAAGGGGGAGAGTAACCCTCGTTCTCGGTCACTGGCAAACCGAGACGCAGTTTCGCAACATCGTGGTCTCAGCTCGGGGGTGGCTAGTGGTAAATCCATTGGGAGTCGATGAGCCTACGGTTGGGTGGAAACGAGCACCCCTCTCAGCAGTTGCATCACCTTTGGTGTTATTTCTAATAAGTGTTATTTGAAGTTAATGCCACAATCGCATGTTCAGTTTTATGTGCTTGTAAATAATTCTAAATAGAAGTGTTTACCTAACATTTGATTTGATAGAATGGATGCCTGTGTATGCTTACATGCCATAGTTATTTTCTACACAAATGATTAAGTCTGTGACATGAGTTCGCTCCACCAAGAATCATCCTATTTGCTTAGTTTCTCGTAATATTCTTGGAAGGTCCCTTGAGAGTACTCTTTTTCGAGAATTACCCCATAAACCTTGTAACCGTACTGAACCTTACCAAAGACTCTATTAAGATCATGGATAATTGCCCGAGAACCGTCTGAGGGTTCATGCAATCCGGTTCTGGAACCCTTATGCAAGAAAGAGTAGCTTTCTAAGGTCTCGGGGTCATGGGAGCCTGAAGCTCCGAGAATTTGAACTTCGTGATTAAAGATCAGAAGGGATGGCGAGTTCAAATATAGAAAGAAAATACCCTATCGCTTGGTAAATGAACGGTTGGAATCCTCTCGAGAATACCCCAAGCCTGTCAACACCGATGGATCTAGAGAAGGAGCGTAGACGTTAACACCTCGCCCCTTCAGCCTTCACAAATAGCGATGGGATCCTGGACTGTAGATCCCAGGGACCCATCGGAGCTCTATAAGCTATCGATCTTAACCTTTACTTAGGTGAGAGAGTGAACTCAACTACGTCCCGAAAGTCCCGAAGACATCGGGACCGTCCATGTTGGAGGATAGGTGGCAGAGATCTGTCCATTTTGCATATCGGGGATTCGTGAGTTTGGAGGTGGAAGACCAAACCCTTGGAGTCACGAAGTCCCGCGTTGTGAGATCGCGATGTGATCTGGGCCGTTGATCAAAGAGGAAGGACAACCATGGGATCTGACATCTCGATACATCGCGTATCGGGGATTCGTGAGTTTGGAGGTGGAAGACCAAATCCTTGGAGTCACGAAGGCTTGAGTCACAAGATCGCGATGTGATCTAGGTCGTTGATCAAAGAGGAAGGACAACCATGGGATCTGATGTTTCGATACATCGCGTATCGGGGATTCATGAGTTTGGAGGTGGAAGACCAGACTCTTGGAGTCACAAAGTTCTGAGTCACGAGATCGCGATGTGATCTGGGCCATTGATCAAAGAGGAAGGAAAGTCATGGGATTTGACGTCTCGATACATCGCGTATCGGGGATTCATGAGTTTGGAGGTGGAATACCAAACCCTTGGAGTCACGAAGTCCTAAATAGTGAGATGTAGGAGCAACCATTGAGTCAGGACCTCCTCACCATATCGCATATCGGGGTCTCAGAGGTTGAGGGGAATTAGTTTCGACTGTAGAAGTCACGAGCTTGCGAGTTGCGAGAGCTTGTGAAACATGTGGCACGTCCACTTGGTGGGACCCACGTGGTTGACAGGTGGTGTGATGATAATATGCCCAGAGAGAGGGAGAAGTGGTAACAGGTGGTGGACATGTGTCATTTGAAACAAGAGTCAACATTCTGTTGACTTCTCGTACTTCAGGTTCTCGTAAGAAAGGAGCACAAAGGCCCAACAACTCAAGTCGCGAAGTTGTGAGTTCCGAGAAGCTCGGAAGGAGTCAAACCTTCTCTGACTTTCGCGTCTCGAGGTTTTGTAAAAGAAGGGCCCAGAGGTTCAACCTTTCAACTCGTGAATATGCAAGTTGTGAGCAAGGCTAGTAGTTAGCCCTAGCTAGTGGTCACATGTTGAGAGCGCTAATAAGGAGGGGCCATACCATATCGGAATCTCAGGTATCGATGATTGGTGAAGAAAATTCGAGGGTCTTCGAATCACAACTCGCGAGGTTGCGAGTTGTGAAAGGTGCTTTCATTTAGGCACGTATGTGGTCCTATCGAGATAGGGACTAAAGAACGGAAGCTAGTGCTTTGTCGTTAAGCGACAGGTAGATCTGGGCGGTCAGAATCTATGCGCCCAGATCTATAGCCAGGGTTTCATTCCAGAGCCCCCTCGCCATTCTTCCTTTAATATTGGACTCACTTGCATCACTGAGTCACGAAACACGAAAAGGCGCTTGGTTTGTTTGGCCTATGGTCCCAACCCACGATCACAGGGAGGTGAACAGGGAAGAACTAGCCTGTGCTAGGCCCCCGTAGGACTTTAGGGATTCTGTCCCTTGAGGAAAATTGAAAATTTTATTATGCCATAGTGGGTGTGTTACAAACATGGCCTTGGAGAGTGTGCTAAAAAAAACTCTTTTCACACAAGAAAACAATTTCGCTTCTCGATGACAACAAGGGTTAGATCTCGGTTAGCTTACCTGGAAGATGAACCTTTTCCTATTTGTTTCTAATTTGCCGAGATTGCATAGGGCATGGGGAAAAGAGAATATGCATATCTAAAAGAGTAGAAACCCAGAAATAAATAAAACAAAACCGAAACAAAACCAAAATACTACTCTGGAAAAAATTAAAAAAATGTGTATTCAAGCTTTATACCTCCGGATCTGACTGTAATGGTCGTATCTCAGGCAAACGGAAACCTTTTTGAGTAAAAAAAAAAGTGTTACTGAATGAAATGAGCACTCCAGACACAATGAAGCAATCCTATTAGCCTAGAAATTTACATAAATGATATAAAGTGGAGATGATGCAACTTAGCTTCACGATCTCGATCTTCAACAGGAGCGGGTCTTCAAATAGGCTCTGATACCATGTTCGACAATAAAGGTATTCCAACAGAGGATGAACACCTTCAGTAACCACTCACATAAACAKATCAAATATCAACACACTGATGTTTTCACGTGGTAACACCCCTATGGGGAAACATCAATGGCCCCAACCAATGCGACCACTTGGAGCAGTTTATTAATGCAAAGAAAAAGATTACATAGAGATTTTACAAAAGATATTCTCGCAATCGATCATCGGAAAATGACCCTCTATGCTCTTTAAATAGAGATCATGGACCAATCGGGTGTTAAGCCATAGATCAATGGTCGTTAAGATCGAGGAGAGTATGAACCGTCGGATCACTCTATGTCGGGAACGTATCGTGACCGTCGGATTTCCTAGCTACAAATGCATACTAAAGAAACACACTAAGAAACACACTTTTACCTAATGACATATTAGACCAAGTATATCTTAACTAGCTCCTAAGTGTCTAAATATCCTAACATGTCACATATGACTACTATACAAAATATAAATGTCCATATAAAGTGCATCTGCGAATAACACACAATGGATCTACATCTCAAGATCATCTGAAGATATACAAGTACAATATGATATGCATATTCAAGAAGAATTGATGCATGTGGATGGAGGTGAGGACTTTGTAGCTCGAACAACAAATTCAATATATTCAAAAACTCGGGTAGGAGTACAATATGAGTGTAATACTCACTACCCTGACATATTCAAAATGTTGTCGAGGAAAGACTAGAGGATTTCAATCATCAGGCGCATGACTTCATTTATTTTGAATCTAAACTTGATTGGAATCTGAAGGATCATATCCCGTCACTGAGAGGGGGGGTGGATCAGTGACACAACAATTATATCATTTTTTCATTTATTAATGCAAACATAATTTTAACACAGTATTTTATCGTGGAACCCAAATGGGAAAACCACAAACTCTTTTCTATTAACTGAAAAATTTATTTTCCATGTTTACATAAAAGGAATATGTACTTCCTTTTGATCAGCACCAACTGATCAGGATGCACCCACACCCTAGTTTACCAGCATCAACTAGTAGGAGGCTACAACCCCCTGTTTAGTCAGTTAAAACTAGAAAGGAAGCACCAACTCCATCTGTAGGCACCAAACTACCCTTGCACCACCCAACCACCCTTAATGCATAGGTATTGTCTTTTATTCCTGGAATCTACTTCATCTTTTGATCTTTTGATATGGACTGTAGAGACACTTTCTTCTCAACACTCTTCCATGATTATATACTCTTCAAACGGTGTGACTGTGACACAACCGTGTCCCTTCATTTCAACCATCACACCTCTTCGATTAATTAGTATTTATTTATTTTACCATGAAGGTTTTTCATGAATTTATCACGGTCATGGATCAATTTAATATTTTATACTCGATCTCGAATCTCTGTTATTTTCACAGAGACCAAATTCTACGGAGGCACTTCCTTCAATCCATTTCATATGACCAAGCATTACAGAAGCATGGGCTTACCAAATATAGCAACGTATAACAATTTCCTTTTAAAACTCTTATATAATATGACCATTAGCGGTAACCATATGCTAAGCTAAACAAGTGCTTGAGTGCTTTATTAAATCAATGGTTACGATTTGATCTTTTGATGGGATGAACGACTGGCGAAATTTCAACACTTTGCCCTTCGGGTTTTCATGACTTCCAACATTTCAAAACTCCCAAATACGATATCGTTGAACTAATCGGACAGTTAACATATTTGTGGAGACAGATCAATGGTCAGCTTTAAACCTTACACTCATACTTTCACTACTAAATCTGACGACTATGAATTAATCAAGCGTTGAAATGGATGGCCACCATTTACTCCGGGTCTCCACATTCTGGAGATATCAAATCTCAAACTCCTTCTTTCCTCCATATGTTATTCTTTTGGAGTTGAAAAACGACTGATGCATGTCCCTCTTTTGATCAACCGTCGAGATCCTTTCATGTCTCTGGGCTTCGTAATTCTTAGGCCTAAAATTTCATTGTAGCATGATCAACAATTAATAATACTCCCAAAGTGATCTTTCAGATCGGATGACTTATGTCCATTTTGGGATTTCGACGTTCAAGACTTTCAATTCTCAAACTATCGTTTTCTCCCAAAGCATTTCACCCGGAGTCCATGATCCAGCAATGCATGTCCTCTTTAATCCAATGACTATCGTTCACTTAAAGACTTTGGCCTTCGACACTTTGGCTCTTTAGTGACTTTGGATTTTTCACTTCATCCCTTCAGTACTTCGGCCCTTCGCAACTTCGGATTTCAGGACTTCAGAACTCTTGGCATTTGTTTGGTGGTGAAACTCCCGCAGTAAAACTCCCAGAGTGACATAACTGCTTACATCACTTGATGACATGTCACTAGTCATGTAGCTACCACGTGTCTCTCTGATTTATGATTTTAACATACTTGATATGTCGATTCATCTTGACACTTGTTTTTCTCTAACTATGCCACATGTCCTTGCTGACGTAGACTATTGACGTGGTCTGTCATAGTTTCTTGCTGACGTCGACTACTTACGTGGTCTGTCATAGTTTCTTGCTGACGTCGACGTAGATCTCCCGATGTGACACATGCTCATATCCTTGATCTAATAGTCAGGAGAGTATCTGAAGGGTATCTCATATCGACGACCTGAGATCTATATGTGATTCAACGGTCCAGATTTCATTGGGACTTCACGTTTCACGATTTCGCGTATCAGGACTTTGTGTGTGAGTCTCCCTGACTCTCCCGACCTCCGAAATCATGACAGGGGCCTAGAAATTTTTAACTCCATTCCTTAACTTATATCGATATGAACTCTAGCGAAACCCTGAGGTTTACCTTTGAGTGCGTCAGGATTTTTCATATCAAGAACTCCCAATTTCAATTATCTCATATCAATGGTTCTAATTTCCCTGCGATCTGATGACCCAGATCCCTCTCTCATGAATTCACATTTCGCGACTTCATATTTGCTTATCCTATCCTTCCACTTGAAAATGATCTGATAGTTTTACAAGAACTTGGGTTTGATCTGAAGACTGACAGGTATTCAGATATTCAAACTCACAACCTCTTTAACTCACTTATCCCTACCATAGATTTGGCGGGTGCGCATCAACAGTCTTGAATTGTTCTGCGTTTTATTGTGCCATACCTACTGAGTTTCAATGCTCCATCTCTTTTGAGATTGATCTCTGCATTTTCTAATCCTCCTGTGATTTTATCATAGGAACATTGTTGATCCTATTGTGATCAACAATAATCACGAATTTCTTCAGCCTTAAGGTGATGTTCTTATGTCAATTCTTTTTCTTCCTAAGATTAACCTTGCTTCTCTGCTTACTAAGACTGTTGACATCAATGAAAACACATGAATGAAAATCTATCCGACA
The DNA here is from genome assembly GCA_010110895.2 of Picea sitchensis. Lineage (NCBI taxonomy): Eukaryota > Viridiplantae > Streptophyta > Pinopsida > Pinales > Pinaceae > Picea > Picea sitchensis. The sequence goes on from SNQJ01S0030001.1 coordinate 9,175, forward strand.
ATCTCCCCCTTTGTCATTGAGGTAAACACACCAACTTCATACACAATCTCCCCCTGTGGTGATGCTTCTGTCCTCTGAAGTTACTCTCCCCCGTTGGCATCAATGGCAAAGGGTTTATTCTCTGATGATCTGTTTGTATAAATATTTCTTTGACCATTGGTAACTCCTCTTGCAATCACACTTTTCCTGTCATAACTAATGACTCCTTCCGATGTTGATTGATATCTCCCCCTGAATATTTCCCAACTGATGCATTATTTTCTTGAGAGATTTAGGTAGGAAGAAGGATTACTCCCAATTTTTTCCTGAGATATTCAAATACATCTCTATTTAAGGGATTTGTAAAAATATCTGCCACATGTTCTTATGTTGGAACATATTCCAATTTAATGTTCTTGTTTTCAGCCCAATCTCTTAGATAGTGGTACTTTATGGGAATGTGTTTCGATTTTGAGTACTAGACAGGGTTCTTAGAGAGACTTATTGCACTTGTATTATCACAATGGATAATTGTAGGTTCTTCAAATACTATTTTGATGTCTTGTAGAGTTTGTTTCATACATTACACTTGTGTGCAACATTCTCCTACTATAATATACTCAGCTTCAGTGATAAATAGAAAAATTGAGGATTGTTTCTTTCTTATCCAAGCAACCAATGATTCTTCCAAAAACAATGCTCCTCCACTCGTACTTTTTCTGTCATATACACTTCCTGCCCAATCAGCATATGAATACGATTTTAATGTGAATGAATCCTTGCTAGGGTACCACAAACCAATATCTATGCCCCCTTTCAAATATCTAAAGATTCTTTTTACAACTTGAACATGGCTCTCCTTTGGTTTTGCTTGGAATCTAGCCACCATCCCAACAACTTTCTTGACATAAGGTCTGGAAGTTGTTACATAAAGAAAACTACCAGTCATTGATCTGTAGTATTTCAGATCTACATATTTGGACTCATCATCCTTGCTTAGATTGCATACAACTATCATAGGTGTACTAACAGGCTTGCAATCCTCTAACTGGAATCTCTTAACCACACCCTTAACATATTTAGACTGATGGATAAAGACTCCCTTTTTGGACTGTATTATTTGTAATCCAAGGAAGAAATTCAGTTCGCCAAGCAAAGACATTTCAAATTCTTGCTGCACCAAGGTTGCTGACTTTCACAATATTGCCAAAGTTAATATGCCCCAACCTTCTATGTCATAGATAACTTTCATCTACTGAGTTTATATGACACTCCTCATTCAACTTTGCATCTAGTATATATACATTTTTAGGAGTTCTAGGAGCAGTACCAACTAATTTTCCTATGTCTTCTCTCCTAATCTCACATTTTTGGGAATCAAAGATGCAGAAGTGTCCTTGATCACAGGTTTGACTGACACTTAATAAACTAGGCTTTAGTTTATTGACAAGTAGTATATTTCTAGCTTTGTCTTTTCCCAAGCTCACAATGCCTTTCCCAAGTATGTTACTTGAAGCATTATCACCAAATGTAACTTTACCTTTTTGTTTCTTTATTTCTAAAAACTTGTCCTTGTTATCTGTCATATGTTTTGCGCACCCACTGTCAACAGACCAGAGGTCCTTTTTATCTTGAGCTTTTAGGGGAATAATACATTCCTTTTTTAATATTTTTTCTCTCCAAAGTTTCTTTTGCTCTCTAATGAACTTTGGTTGTTCTGAGACTTCCATTAATTTGCAATTAATGACCTTATGTCCATGGTTATGAAATCTGAAGCATTGTAAGTCCCCTTCTTGTAGAGGTGCAAAGGAGTTATAATTTCTTCTTTTAACTCGATTTGCAACTTGTTTATCCTTAAGGATATAGTTCTTAACCTTCAAATTTTTCTTTCTATATGCTCTACAATTTATAGCTTTGTGTCTGAAATTAGAGCATGCAAAGCAATAACCAGGGAAAATGCGAGGATACATGGTTTGATAAAACTTCTTTGGTATTGTATTGTCTTCCTTCTTGATGGGTGGAAGTAATCTTCTGGAGTTTTGATCATTTCTTATCTTCTCTTCATTTTTCTTCTTGAATGTACCGAGAGCATTTTCACAAGATTTTGAGTTAACATGATTTTCCTTTTGAGAATAACCTATTCCATTTTTAGTACCTGAATCCCTTTGTGTGGTAATAATCTTATCTAATATTTTAGAGCTATTTTCAGATTTTGTTTGAATGATTTTTGCATCCAGTGCCTTTTTTAGATGAACTATTTATGCCTCCATTTTTTCACAAGTTATTTGTTTTTCCTTAAGAGACTTTTCCAGACTTTGTTCGATCTTATTTGCTTCTAAGATTTGTTTTTTCAGGTTTCTCATGAGTTTTTCCATCTCCTTTTCTTCTTGTTCATGTTTTTCCTTTTGTTCAACTACAAAACTTTTCAGTTTTCTATATCTGGCTTTGTACTTTCTTAATTCATCCAGGGCACTGAGAAATTCTTACTCCATATTAACTTCTTCTTCATCTTCTAACTCTTTCACATGTTTAATTTTTTCTATCTTATTAGATTCTTCAATACCTAAGAAAAGGACTTCATCATCATCAGATTCATCGTTGTCACTAGACTCTGACGCATTGTTGTTTTCTTCTTTTGAATAAAAAATATTTTTCCCTTTGTAAAACTTTTTCTTGTAGTTGGGTTTTTCCTTCTTCCTGTATTGATTATTTTTATTTTCTTCATCTTCAGGGTCCTCCTTGGTATATGGACTCTTTGATAAAAATTGCCACAGTTAAAACATTTGAAAGGAAGATTGCCTTTGTACTTCCATGATCCTTTCTAAAGTTTTCTAATGAAAATGGCTTCTTCCATATCAGTTTCTTCATGATGGTTGGATTGAGGTTTTTGATTCTCATTTATCTTTGTATTGGATGCTTTGAAAGTTGTTTCATTTTTTGTTGATTTATCATGCCCTGTTCTCATTTCATATGCTGTAAAGATTCCATGGAGCTGATCAATTGTGAGTGTGTTTAGATTGGATCTATCTTCAATTGAAGAAATCTTTGCATCATATCTCATAGGAAATGACCTTAATATTTTTTTCACAATGGGTTTATCTGTAATTTCTTCTCCTTCCACTCTAATCGAGTTAACCACTTCATCTACCCTATGAAAGTACTCAACAATATTTTCTTCTTCTTTTATTTTTTATATTTTGAAACTGAGTTCTATAGGTCTATAGTTTGGCTTCCTTGACTTTGTCATCTCCTTCATATACAAATTTCAATTTGTCCCAGATTTCTTTGGTTGATTTGCAATGCATAACTTTCACGCATATAGAATTAGTCAACACCACTAAAATTCCATTAACTGCTCTTGAACTGTCATTATAGATTTCCTTTCCTGCAACGTATTTTGGTGGAGTAGTTAGTGCAGTGTAACCATCTACAATAGCTTGCCAGATATCAAAACCAATAGCCAACAATAATGTTTTCATTCTTATTTTCCACAGAGCATAGCCTCCTCCATTGAACAATGGTGCTTTGTTGTTAGACATTCCCTCTTGTTGATCCATCTTCAATATCTACCTTCAAGTTTGTTAGACTGTGCTGAAGGAACCTACTCTGATACCAATTGAAGGATCAAATCCTGTCACTGAGAGGTGGGGGGTGAATTAGTGATACAACAATTATATCAATTTTTCATTTATTAATGCAAACAAAATTTTAACATAGTATTTTATCATGGAACCCAAATGGGAAAACCACAAACTCTTTTCTATTAACTGAAAAATTTGTTTTACATGTTTACATAAAAGGAAGATGTACTTCCCTTTGAATAGCACCAACTGATCAGGATGCACCCACACCCTAGTTTACCAACACCAACTGGTAGGAGGCTACAACCCTCTGTTTAGTCAGCTACAACTAGCAAGCAAGCACCAACTCTGTCTGTAGGCACCAACCTGCCCTTGCACCACCCAACCACCCTTAATGCATAGGTATTAGCTTTTCTTCCTGGAATATTCTTCATCTTTTGATCTTCTGATCTGGTTTGCAGAGACACTTTATTCTCAACACTCTTCCATGATTACATACTCTTCAAATGGTGTGACTGTGACACAACCGTGTCCCTTCATTTCGACCATCGCACATCTTCGATTAATTAGTCTCAATTACTATTTATTTATTTTACCATGAAGGTTTTTCATAAATTGATCATAGTCATGGATCAATTTAATCCTTTATACTCGATCATGAATCTCTGTTATTTTCACAGAGTCCAAATTCTACGGAGGTGCTTCCTTCAAGCCATTTCATATGACCGAGCATTACAAAACCACAGGCTTACCGAATATGGTGACGTATAACAGTCTCCTTTTAAAACTCTTATATCATATGACCATTGGTGGTAACCAGATGCTAAGCCAAATGAGTGCTTGAGCTCTTTATTAAATCAATGGTTACAGTTTGATATTCTGATGGGATGAACGACTAATGAAATTTCGGCACTTTTCCCTTTGGGTCTTTGTGACTTCAAACATTTCAAAACTCTCGAATACGATATCGCCAAACTGATCGGACAGTTAACATTTTTGCGGAGACAGATCAACGATCAACTTTAAACCTTACACTCATCCTTTCACTGCTAAATCCGACGACTATGAATTAATCGAGCATTGAGATGGATACCCACCATTTACTCTGGGTCTCTGGACTCCGGAGATATTAAATCTCAAACTCCTTCTTTCCTCCATATGTTATTCTTCCGGAGATGAAAAAAGATTGACGTGTGTCCCTCTTTTGATCAACAATCAAGATCCTTTCACATCTTCAGGATTCAAAATTCTTAGGCCTCAAATTTCATTGTAGTATGATCAACAGTTGAGAATAATCCTAAAACGATCTTTCAAATTGGGCGAATTATGTCCATTTCAGGATTTCATCATTCAGGACTTTCAATTCTCAAACTCTCGTTTGCTCCTGGATCATTTCACCCAGAGTCCATGATCCAATGACGTGTGTCCTCTTTAATCCAATGACTATTGTTCACTTTGGGACTTCGGCCTTCGACACTTTGGCTCTTTAGCGACTTTGGCCTTTCGACACTTTGGCACTTCGGCCCTTCACAACTTCGGCTTTCAAGACTTTGGAACTCTTGTCATTTGTTTGGTGGTGAAACTCCCAACGTAAAACTCCCAGAGTGATGTAACTTCTTACGTCACTTGATGATGTGTCACCAGTCATGTAGCTTCCACGTGTCACTTTGATTTGTGATTTGGACTTACCCTATATGTCGATTCAACTTGAAAATTGTCATTCTCTGACTATGCCACGTGTCCTTGTTGACGTAGACTACTAACATGGTCTGTCATAGTTTCTTGATGACATCGACTGCTGACGTGGTCTATCATAGTTTCTTGCTGACATCGACATAGATCTCCTGATGTGACACATGTTCATCTCCTATATCTAATGGTCAGGATAGTATTTGAAGGGTGTCTCAGATCAACGAAATGAGATCTACCTGTGATTCAACGGTCCAGATTTCATTGGGACTTCGCGTTTCATGATTTTGCGTATCGGGACTTTGCATGTGAGTCTCCCCGACTCTCCTGAACTATGAAATCCCGATAGAGGCCTAGTGATTGCTAGATCCTTTCCTTAACTTCCATTGATATGAGCTCCAGCCAAACCGTGGGGTTTAACTCCGAGCGTGTCGGGATTTCGCGTATCGGGAACTCCCGATTTCAATTATCTTAGATCAACGGTCCTGATTTCCCTGTGATCCGACAACCCATATCCCTCTCTCACGAATTGACAAGAACTCGGGTTTATTCAACGACTGATGGGTATTTGGATATTCAAACTCATAACCTCTTTACCTCGCTTATCCCTACTGTATATTTGGCAGTTGTGCATCAATAGTCTTGAATTGTTCTGTGTTTTATCACGCCATACCTACTGAGTTTCAATGCGCCATCTCTTCTGAGCTTGATCTCTTTATTTTCTAATCCTCCTGGGATTTTATCATAGGAACATTGTTGATCCTATCATGATCAACAATAATCATGAATTTATTCATCCTTAAGGTGATGTTCTTCTGTCGATTCTTTTTCTTCCTGAGATTAACCTTGTTGCTCTGCTTACTAAGACTGTTGACATCAATGACAACACATGAATGATAATCTATCCAACAGACTCTTGGGATGGCCAACTCATAAATGGAAAGAGATAAACTAAAGAATGGCAAACTCAAGTTGGATAAAACTTCCCTTGGACAATATAATGAGAAAATCATGAGACTCAAGTAGCGTAGTATTGACATAAGTATGTGGTACATGAGGCATCGAAAACTCTCCATATATTTGGAAGAGTAACCAAATGGAGGAGGACACAACTCTATGTAATGAGAAAAAATTCCTAAGTTCATACAAGATCCCAATGCTTGGTGAAAAAACAAAAGGATGTGCTTTGTCCAAGGGTGACTATCTTTCTACTGAAAAAAGAGGATGTATATCTCGTCCCCTCTTTTTGGAATATTTGATTTTTTTGTCTTTTTCAAATTTTTAATGAGCTTGAAAAAGAATAAAATAATTATACGTTACAAAGGAGGAACGAGTGTCACGATAAAGAAAACTAGTTCGAAGTGCATGGAACATACCGATGCTTAGTGCAAAGAGACATGTGTAGGATAAGGACACTTGGGAAAATTCCTCCATGGGTCAAGGTGTTAGATCATGAGGGAAAAAGTGCTACAAGTATTTCATTTAAGGAATGCTTTGAAGGTTCAGTTAATATCAACATGAAGCCAAAATTAGGCTAAAGACACAAGGATGAGACATGCGATATGATTAAGTATGACACAATAGGACTCCTTCCATGTGAATTTTAGGTAATCTCAATGGTTTTTCACATTTAGAGAGTCTGAAAAACACTAAAAGAAGACTCCAGAGTGTTCCTTTTTTCGTAATTAGTCTAGTCGGTTCGAAAAAGGGTTAAACTTATACTCAAAGGATGACTCTTCAAAAACCATTTTAATGAGTGTGACTGAGACAATATCAATCATCTATATTTTGAATTTTAAGGTGTAACAGGCAGTTTCCCCCAGTTTGTAAATATAACTATATGGGCCAAGGAACTATGGAAAACTTAAAAGTGTGAATGTTTGATTTGATGGACCTTGTGTAGAAGGTAGATGAATGTAAATTCAGTTATTTTAATAGAAAATGGTTACATGTTGCATTACTACTAAAAGAGGGGATGTGGTAAAAAAGACGACAAAATGATGTGAAAGGCGGTGGAGGGGACCAAGAATGGTTGCGTTAACCTCCACCAAACCAGTACCATGCTGGAATTAATTTTCTCAGATCAGAACAACCCCTTGACCTAGGAATGAATTGTAGTTGGGATGGTAGGTGGGAAGGCCTCCTCAAGAGTTAATGAGGGTATGGGGTAGACCTCCCATCCGTAAGGCTCCCAAACCTGACCACGGATTGGAAATTTGAGCCACATGAAATCTTGTGGAAAAATTCAAGAAAGGGAGTGTGGTGGGAAGGGGGGAGACCTGTGAAGAGTGCAGATACGAGAGCAGAAACTCTCAGGTCCGAGGAAGGATTGAAAGAAAAAACAAATGAGTTTCGATCAGAAAGAATAGAGACAGAGCGAGGAGAAGGAGAGTAACCTTTGTCCTTATCTATTCCTGTATTGGGAGAAGGCGAGTAACCTTCATCCCTAACTTCCGTTGATATGGAAGGAAGAGATTGAATCTGAAATCATCGTGGCCTAAGCTCGGGGGTGGCCAATAATAAATCCATTGGGAGTGACCGAGCCTATGGTTGGTTGGAAACGAGCACCCCTCTTAGTAGTCACATCACACCTTATGGTTCTGATAAGTGTTTTTATGCCTTGTGCTTTGACTTGGAAATAATGGATGCATGCTTGTATTTATATGCCTATAAATGGGTTCTGCATTGAATGATTATGTTAAGAGTATGCGTTCGTTCCTTTAGAACTTTTACATCTGCTTGATTTTCCTTATTCTCTAGTTTAATTCCTCAAAAACACTTTCCCCCAGGGAATTTAATCATTGTCCTAGATTCAAGTGAGTACTTCCTTGATTGCGGAGGTTGAACCTCGCAATCATTGCGAGGAAGGATTTTATTAAGTTCAGGAGAGGTGGTGCATGTATGCACCGAGTCTCTGCAAGTTGGGCAGAGACTGAGACCATATTAAGTTCTAGAGTTGAGTAATGAACCTAAGGGGTGCATGGAAGAATTATTCCAAGCATTACGCTCAAGAGAACGAGCAGAAAACCCTTAATTCATTCAGAGCCAACAAATCTCAGGAAGAATAACGAGATTAAAATTATTGAAAGGAGATACCCTTTTGTTCGGGAGGATCCAAGGTCTGTCGTGACCATTAGATTTGAAGAAGGAGGGCATGGATTAACGCCTCGACTCCTTAAGTCTTCGCAAGTTTGACTAAGGTTGGTAATTATCATGAAGGGGATGGATCCTTTGAAACTTGAAGTAGCGATATGACATGGACCGTAGATCCAAGGATCTATCGGGACCCTCCTTGACCATCAGATTGGCGAGATTGGATTTCACACATTGGGAGATTCGTACGTTGGTGCGGTTAAACTTCTGAAACCCGAAGTAGCTATGTGACCTGGACCATAGATCCAAGGATCTATTGGGACCCTCCTTGATCATCAGATTGGTGAGATCGGAGTTCACACATCGGGAGAATTGCACGTTGGCATGACTAAACTTATGAAACCTGAAGTAGCAATAATACCTAGACCATAGATCCAAGGATATATCGGGACCCTCCTTGATCGTCAGATTGGCGAGATTGTAGTTCACACATCGGGAGATTCACATGTTGGTGTGACTAAACTTCCAAAACCCAAAGTTGCGATGTGATATGGACCATTGGATCGAGGAAGGTCGTGGACCATCGATCTAACGTGAGCAGATTAATACAAAGAGTAGGTGGGAAATTCAAAACTCCTTAAGGACCAAGCTCAAAAGAGACAAGCACTTTTCAGAAGCGCAGATGAGGTCGAAGAGGTGAACTTTTTCCAAGTTCATAAGATTAGGAGGGAAAGCGGAAGTCGAGACCCATACATCGAGGCCTACAGGAAGTAAATCGAAGGTCGAGACCTTTGAATCATTTGAAATCTTTCAAGTTAGGGAAGAAAGTGAAAGCTCAGGAGGAGGAGCAATAGTGACCATTGGATTGAGCACTGTGAAAGATCTGGACCGTTGGAATCCACGTCTAGACAATTAGAAGAGTGCACAGGAGGATATCATATATGGGCCGTTAGATCTAAGCGCATGGAACAATAGTTGTTGGATCCCAAGGAAAGTGAACGAGGCCTAAACCCTTGAAAGTGCATAGGATAGTGGAATTTGTAAAGTCTCGAAGTTCTAAAATCATCAAAACCATCCATCGTCAGGGTTGACAGGTGGAAGCAGATCTGAGAGTTCGAGGACTTGAACATTGAAAGAAATGAGAGAAATAAATCTAAACTTTGTGAAAGGTGAAGTGTAAAATGACTCTGATCCATTGGATTCAGAGGACACGTGGCAGGAGATCAACGTTTTGTTGATCCACAAGTTGGAGATTCAATGGTAGAGATATGAGAACTCATGAGGTCTAAACTCGCAATTTGATCGCAGTCATCGATTGAAGGGAGGGTGTGGACCATAGATTGGGTCTTGGAGGGAGTTCTCATATCGGACTTTAGAGAAGAGAAGTGGATTGCCCTCAGGAGACGCAAATCATGAAGTCCTGAAGTGCTTGGTAGTTGGCCCCTGGGTTATAGCCCAATGTCACAATCGAAGGGTCCTAGCGGGAGGAGCCAGCACCCAGAGTATTCGCTGATCGAGAAATCAAAAAATCGAGAGTAATGGGTTTGTCCTATAAAAAAACACCTGAGGTCTGATATCGTGAAACACCTTTTGGTTAGACCCATGGTCACTGCCAATGGTCATGTGGAGGGGTTTGTCATAAAATGGGTGAGCACTCAAACTCAAATATTTCAAAAGCGTAAAGGGGAAGGTCACGGGTACTATTAGACCCACACCAGGAACTCATAAGGGGATGCATTTAACTACAGAATGATACCACCAAGGTCTCAGAGAATGGGATGGTTCCCCGACCTTCCAATTTAGGAACCATAGAAAGAGAGGATTTGTTCCTGTAAGGAGAATGAATTATTATTATTATTATTATTTTATTTCTCTCCCCATCAGGGGTGTGTTACAAATTGGTATCAGAGCATGGTTACAACATTGGCCTACTTGGGCTCATGGATGAGTCTCTTAAAAACTCTATTTGGAGTACTTTTAAAAGAGTTATACTCTACCTTACCTATTTCTTAAAAGTCTGGTTAAAAATGTTATTAAAGAAAAGAATAAAGTATGGTGATGTGTCATGAAGTGGGGGATGGCTCCCACAATAGAGATGAAGAATCTGATGAAAGGAGGGTGATGGAAACCCCTCCATATCTGGCTAAAAATGTAGGGATCCTCAAGGACGAATTACAGAGTTGCAAGGATGACAACGAGAGATTGATAAAAGAGCAAGAAAAACAAACATAAATTAACACAGTCCTGTTATTGAGCTTGTCTGACATATAGAGGCAACTATAGCATGAACCCACAACCAATCATGTGGACCAACGACATAAGAAGAGAAGTCGAAGTCCACCTGAGATTCAAAAACATGACTCCATAAGTGACCACACTAGGATAATCGCCTCGAAGAAGGACCAATCTAGAGGCAGGGGACACTCATCGGTAGAGTCCTCTGGAAAGGAAGATGGAAAATTTGAAGGATCTTCTAATAGCAGAGCAAGCTCGCATTCCCAAAAGAAAAGAAAGAAGCTAAAGCGTTCCAAAATTCATGATCCCGAGGAATTCAAGAAATCTAGACCACCCTCTTTCGATGGAGAAATTAAGAAAGGAGAAGACGAGGAAGCATGGATTCTTGGTTTAAAGAATTACTTCAGAGTCCATGACTACTCTCAAAACTTGAAGGCTCGAATAACCATCTTCAACCTGAATGGAAAAGATTCCATATGGTGGGAAGACCTTAGAAATGTGAAAGGAGTACATGAGAAGGACTTGTCATGGAAACAGTTCAAGAAATACTTCAGGAAGTAGTATCTGTCAGAGAAATACATGGATGGGAAGACTAAGGAATTCTATGAACTCAAGTTGGGCAGCTCACCATAGATGAATTTGTCAATATATTCCTTGAACTACTAAGGTATGTACCCTACATAAAATATGAAAAGGTAAAAATCCAGTGGTTCATTAGTGGGTTACCTCAGACCTACCGAGACATAATTGAGTTCGACGAACCAAAGACCTTAGAAGAAACTATCCGGAAGGCAAGGTATTGTTATGAGTAGTTTGGGAATAAGACAAAACCTCATGAGGACTGGAAGAAGAGGAGTAGTTCGGGATTCCAGAAGAAGGGTTTTAAATCCTCAAGATTCAAGAACTATAGAAAATATTCTGGAAGGAGAATTCCTACTAGAAGTGTATATCAGAAAAATTTCCCCTCTCAAAGTGGAAATAAAACTTTTAAGATAGCCCCAAGAAAGATTGATAACCTAAAGAAGGAACCCTTAAAATCCTGGGGTTGTGGAGAGGATCATAAATTGAGGGACTGCCCACATAGACAACAAAACAGTAAGAAAGTCTACAACATCCAAGAAGCGACCACTGTTGGCCCTTGACCAAGTTTTGAGGATCCTTGGTCATGTTTGACCTAAGTTTGGGACTTCGACAGGATGCCAAAGGTGAAGTGCAAGACAAAGCAGATATCATGGGATATTGGCCCCTTTTAGGGCCCTTTTTGGGTTTTGGAATTATGTAATGGGTATGGGATGTCGGCCCATGGGTTTACCCATGTTTAGGCCTAATTTTGTAATATATATAGAAGACTAGGTGATGTGATGAGTAGTAAGTTTCCAGTGTGCTAAGTGCTAGAGTTGGATCTGTTTGATCAAGAGTTGTAAATGCTTTGTGCATACTACGTGAGGCTTGAAAGTTTATTGCAAGTAACTGTAAGATACTGTGTGAAGGCTTGGGGCTATACCCTAGAGAGAAGAAGGAGGAAGATCTAGCAGAGTGCACACAAATCTCCTATATTCTATGGAGTAGACTTGAATTCTATGTACCTGTAAGAAGCTTGACCAAAGATAATAAAGAAGACAAAGAGTTGGTGGATGTAGCCCCAAGGTGGGGGTGAACCAAGTATATGATGTGTTGCTCTATTTTGTGAAATGTGTTGATGTGCTTATATGATAACTTGCTTAGTGATTTGATGTATATGAATGATAGATAGATATGTTAATTCTTTGTGATTACTAGTATGAACGAATACTAGATATGGCCTATGTGGATGTGGTTAGTGCTTGAATATAGTAGATCTGGATGAATACTTTAATGCTTTGTAATTAGGGTTTAACTGCACTGTAACTCATACTGGATATTGATGAATGTTAACTGCTGAGTGCTCTGTTAAGTGTTAGAATCACAAATCTGTGTCCCAGCTAAGGTTGCAGACACTTAAATCCTACAACCACCCTTGCCTCTACCTCGGGTGAGACTTCATCTGCTTCGTAGATGTTTTCAAAAGGGATGATATTTAGGGTTTTTTTGGTGCATTGTTGTAGCATTGAACCATGGTTTTTCCCCTGTGCCAACAAATGGTTCCGTTGTCGGGATCTAAAACTATGATTGTTGGGAATTGAGGAAGAAGAAGCTTTGTGAAAAGATCTGACCTAAAATTGTGAAATATTTGTGCGTAGATCTATTGCTCTAGTGCACAATATTCTACTTGATATGTGAAGATATATGCTAAGAAGGGTCATATCTGAAGAAAAGAGGTAAGATCTGCAAGCTCTGTGCTATGATAAATGTAAGAATAGTGAAAATTTCTAGATCTTGAAGCTTTGTGCTGTGCTGAAAATAAGATTAGTGGAAATTTTTGTTTCTAAAGTATAGATCTAGGTATGTTTGATAAGATTTGTCCTAGATTGAAAACTAGGGCACTAATAGATGAAATAATATTTGATATGAGTAGATCTGATAAGAATAGTGAAAGATATGTTATACCTATGCATAGAGAGAATGTTTGGACTAACAAATGGATGTAGGATCCTAGAAAGAATTTTTTACAGGTTAGCTACCATGATCCTAGTGCATAGTACAGGAAAGGCTGGAAATCATTTAAGAGAAAGAGAGGATTAACCCTTTGTTACAGTTGCAAAAAACCAGGACATCTTGCTAAGGAATTCCCTAGAAGAATACCTAATTGCCTCTGTTACAAAGCTATGGACCATGATGTATTGGATTTCCCTAGAATGATTGCCAAGCTTGAAAGGATGAATATGAGACAAGAAGACCACAAGAAAGTTCAAGCAACTGATATTATGACAAAACCCCAGAAAGAATCAGAAAAAGTATTGCTACAAATGAAAGAAACCCTTAATGATCACTTGCATATCAACTTATCGGAGACCTTCAAAGAAAAATAATGCATTGAAGTAAGAATAGGAGACTTCGACATTGATTGTGCTCTGGATGAGGAAACATAGGTGAATATTATGACAGAAAGAACTTGGGAAATTCTAGGAAAACCTGTTATGATTCCTTCATTGGGAGGAATAGGGTTATTCAGAAGAAAATTGATAACCTTATGTGGAATACTTACCCAGATATCTATGAGTGCTCACGGAACTTCGATGGAGGAAGAATTTGAAGTAGTCAAATTTATTGAGAACAATGCTCCATTTTCTATGTTACTAGGAAAACCTTGGATTGAAGGAGATCAGGCCAGGGAAAAAGAAGAAGAAACCTTAGAGCAGAAGAAGCAAGAGTTAAAATATTTCATGACTAGGAGGATCGCACACTTGATTGAAGAACAACTGAACCAAGTGAAGCTATTTAAAACTAGAAACTTGGATGTCGAAGTGGGAAGAACACTAGAAGACCCTCAGAAGACTGAAGTACCTATTCCAGATACAGATGAAGTATTACCCCTGATTTCTAGGAAAGAATCTCAACATTGTGAAGTTACTCTGCCAAAAGAAGATAAGAATCAGAATGGAAAAAGGAATACTGAGACGAAGCTCACTAGAAAGAAGGCCCAAAAAATAAGTAAGAAGAGAGATAAGACAAAAAAGTTATAGAAAGTTCCAGAGGGAACTTCGTAGAAGGAAAATTTGCAAAATTGGAACTTCGTCGGGATATCAGAACAACGTCACATGGCACTTCGCCATGGTGATGCCATATAGATGTTGGGAATAGTATAATCATTAGACCAACATCCTAAACAGGTAGAAAGGAATTTATGATCAAAAAGTTCACCATCAGACCGCTGGGACCGCCCCATCACAGAGATAACTGAGCTAATGAAGGATTTTCACCCATTGTAAGAGTTTTGTTGCCTTGTTATCTATTTATCCTATCATGCCATGCAAAAATAACACTTTTGATAATAATGAATCTGAGTCCGCACATTAGTTGATTTATCACAGTGATCATCGTGTTATTTTCATCCACCACGTTGCATTGACTAGTTACTCTTCGAACCCGAGATATTCAACCACGAGCGTGCATGTCAGATGAGCTTAGCACTGTAGAGAAACTTGTCGAAGAAGTTCTCATTGAACTAATGACTGAAAGAGTAATGTTTGAAAGAGAAATGGTTGTGAGTATTCAAGAGTCATTGACGAGAGGAGTGCAATCCTCTCCATCGACTGCTTGCGGAGCTAGATCATCTGGACCATCAGCAGAAAATAAAAACAAACACAGAGATGACCTAGAAAATGCGAAGTTGATCCCGACCATATTTCTCGATTACATCCTGTCTCTGGACGACGCGGTGAGTCGAGATAGCATGTCAATGGATTTTGATTACTCCATGGTTACTGCGTACCTCCCGAAGGGGATACACATAATTCACATGTAGCAGGACAAGATCGCAGCGTTCAAGTTCAGTGAATTCAACCTTAGAGATTGCAAGAACTATAACATGCTTTCCCTGTACAAATACTTGACCAAGACGAAGGGGAAGAATTCAAAGATAATCCTCCAGCTGTGGACAATGAACCTCGCGCAGTCCACCTTGCTCAATGTAATGAAAATCCCACACTTCGGAAGGCACCAGGAAGTGAATTCCTGTGTCAAGCTATTACTTTCATGTTACCATGGTTAGACCATCATATTACAATTGATCTGATGTTGATCCATAGGATCACTGAATTAAGTATGGAAGGAACCGATCTATATTTCTATCTAGGAAAAGCCATAGATCATGCACTAGCATGGAAGATCAAAGATACATATGACGATGTTGAAAAAGAGATGCGAGGCTACAAGGTAGCCTCCATCCAAAATGGTGTAGTGTGCCTAGCCTACTAGATAATAGTCAAAAAGTTAGTAAGGAAGAAAAAACCTATGCAGGTCACAGGCTTTGTCGTTGACCTCGTAGGGAAGTGTGTGGAAGGCCTACAGATGAACTGGGTGAAGAACCTATTTAATCAGCTGGAGATAGAATGTCCCGAAGCAGAGGATCAGGGCTACGAGTTTCACTTTAGCTAGCTCTTGATCCTCATCGCATTTGTTGCTTGGGAGATGCCAGAAGGTGTGACCTTTCCAGATATTGAATTATTCGAGCCACTTGCTGTGAAGTTCACTAAACTCTGGTACTTGAGTGATATGAAAAAATAGTGGCAGTCAAACGTTGTTTTTCATACATATTACCTTTAGTTGAAGAGAGCCATCGAAGTTGAACCTCGCATGACCCTGAAAACCCTACAGTAGTTCTGACCCTTGATGAATTTCTATGCAGATCGACACTTCATCTGCATAACAATGCAAGATGATGAACATAAGGATCATCTTCAGTCGTACTACAAACTCATGGAAAAAGACCTGGAGCAAATCACTATGGACTGGTCCACAGACCTCCTTATTCTCGCAGACCCCGTAGAGATGTTTGACCCTGAAAGCCCAAAGACCATGCATAAAGAACATGATACACCCAAGCCCACTAGAACGAAGAAGAATGAAGAGGTCCAATATTTAATTAGCACCTCAGGAAAGACAACTTCACTATCACCTGATCGAGGGGGTGATGACGAAGTCGAAGAGATAAATGACAAGGGATCTGAACAAAATCAAGGCAAAGTAACACTGCCTAGAGACACGGTTGATTCCCTGAAGAAGAGGAAGGTTTCTCCCTCTAAACCTTCTTCCCTAAAGAAATTGAAATCCACCGTGACCAAGATGAAAATTGTACTTAATACCGATGATTTTGATTTCATCATCGTAGCTCTAAACGATGCTTCGTTAGAAATCACAGAGAAACAAGAAGACAAGAAGGAGGAAATGTACGATATAATTGAGGTCGAACTCTAAGGGGTACAACAGGCCCTTTAGTCTAGTCATCCAGTCTCTACTACACCTCTACCATCAGGAGAACCAGATTTGGGAGATGGGCCAACCCAACTCCACCGACTAGATGATGCATTCGAAGCTCTCTTTCATCACGCTCAAGAAGAAACAAAACAAGACACCTAGGCCTTGAAGCAAGTGCAAGGCGTAATCGTAGAACAATGCAAAGTTGCAAACAGGAGAAGGCTTCTCTCCAAGAAAATTTTGAAGAAGAGAAAGTCAGATGCAATAATAAAAAGAATAGTTTCTCACAGAGCAACTCGAAGTGAAGGAAGCAGTAAAAAGATCACTCCACTCTGTGATAGGCTTAGAGCCACAAGAAGAATACTGAGTCATGCATCAAGTAGAGTAGCTTGCAAAATCTATCCAACACCTACAACAATGAATATTAGAATTAGAGCTTTGTACAGTGCCCAACACCCTGCAGGATGTGAGGGATCAAAGAGAAGCAACTTCTCTAAGCACAATTGATCGAATCAAATCCCTCACCATGGAATGTAAGAAACTCACTGATCGTAATTCCCAGACCTATGAGAAACTCATTGAGAATCCAAAACTGAAGTCACTAGAGTCACAACTCCAAGAGGCGAAGTATCAAGAAAAGACAATACAGGCGCAGTTGAAGACCCTGCCAGCTGTGGAAAGAATGAAGTGATCCCAAGATCAGTGCACTCCCAGCATTAGGTCCACACTATCTAGAGAAAAGTCATGAGAGTGACTCAGAGGCTCCAACCTGTATAGGATAAGGCTTACCAACTATTCACAAAGATCAAAGGCCGAGGAGTGAAACTAGAGCAAGTCGTCATTGCAGTTGAACAACACCTAGAGGGACCTGTCAATGAAGAATTCATACAAGAGTTCATTGAACAAGAGGTCATGGAACAACAACAAGTCAAAGCAGCTCAAGCATTTTGAAGCAAAACTAGTTAGATAAGAGTGACTCGAGATGAGTCACAGGTCATTGTTGGGGGTTTGTTGGCCCTTGACCAAGTTTTGAGGATCCTTGGTCATGTTTGACCTAATTTTGGGACTTCAACAGGCTGTCAAAGGTGGAGCGCAAGACAAAGTGAATATCGTGAGATATCGACCCCTTTTAGGACCCTTTTTGGGTTTTGAGATTATATAATGTGTATGGGATGTCATCCCATGGGTTTACCCATGTTTAGGCCCAATTTTGTAATATATATAGAAGACTAGGCGATGTAATGAGTAGTAAGTTTTTAGTGTACTAAGTGCTAGAGTTGGATCTATGTGATCAAGAGTTGTAAATGTTTTGTGCATACTACTTGAGGCTTGCAAGGCTAGTGCAAGTAACTGTAAGAGATTGTGTGAAGGTTTGGGTCTATACCCTAGTGAGAAGAAGGAGGATTTGGCAGAGTGCATGCAGATCTCCTGTATTTTTCGAATTAGACTTGAATGCTATGTTCCTATAAGAAGATTGACCAAAGATAATAAAGAAGACAAAGAGTTGGTGGATGTAGCCCCGGGGTGGGGGTGAACCAAGTATATGATGTGTTGCTTTTCTTTGTGCAATGTGTTGATGTGATTATATGATAACTTTCTTAGTGCTTTGATGTAGATGAATGATATATAGATATGTTAATGCTTTGTTCTTAATAGTATGAACGAATACTAGATCTGGCCTATGTGGATGTGCTTAGTGCTTGAATATAGTAGATCTGGATGAATATTGTGATGCTCTGTAATTAGGGTTTAACTGCATTGTAACTCAGACTGGATATTGATGAATGTTAACTATTGAGTGCTCTGTTAAGTGTTATAATCATAGATCCATGTCCCAACTAATGTTGCAGACACTTGATTCCTGCAACCACCCCTGCCTCTACCTTGGGTGAGACTTCATCTGCTTCACAAGTGTTGTTGAAAGGGCCGGTAGTTTGGGTTTTGTTGGTCTGCTATTGTAGCATTGAACCCTGGGTTTTCCCCTGTGCCAACAACCACCATCAATGATGTGGCTAGGATCATGTGACAAATCCATGCAGCCTTGGACAATAATCAAGCCGACCACCAAGCTTCAGTAGTGGAGATGGAAGGTATGATCGCTAACCATCTAGTTTCTATTTTAATTGACACAGGTTCTAATTTGAGTTATGTGGCTCCTCATGTTGTTGATAAGTGTAAACTGCAACCAATTAGATATGTTAAACCATGGTTGGTGCAGTTAGCCACTAGGATCAAAAGAAAAGTGGCAGAGGTCATACCAGCCTATCAAATCATCATGGGTGGATTGCCTACCCAAGCGACCCTTAACATACTTCCCTTGGGATCTTATGAATTGTTGATTGGTATGGATTGGTTGGATGCTTACAAAAATAAATTGGACTGTTATCATAAAACTTTAGAATGTTTAAATGAATAAGGGAGAAAGATGACCCTCCAAGGGATTCAGAAGCCTATCTCAGTGAGACACATATCATCCCTTCAAATGAAAAAAGTGTTGCAAAAAGGGGTGTTCCTTATATGCCATACAGGTATTGGAATCTGTTGAGGATGAAAAAACAAACCTAGAGGACCACCCCATATTAAGAGAATACAAGGACTTATTCCTAGAAGAAGTACCAGGTCTACCTCTAAGAAGGGATATTGACTTCTCGATAGAACTTAAACTGGGAGAGATACCAGCATCTATAACTCCATATAGAATGAGCTTGCCAGAGTTGGTTGAGTTCAAGCTACAACTATAGGAGATGTTGGAAAAAGGATACATCCGACCCAGTGTATCTCCATGGGGAGTGCCCGTCTTGTTTTTGAAAAATAAAGATGGAACACTCCGACTGTGCATAGATTATAGACAACTCAATAAGGCAACCATAAAGAAAAAAATACCCCTTACCAAGAATCGATGACCTGTTCGACCAATTGGGAGGTTCTTCCATATTTGTGAAGATTGACTTAAGGTATGGCTACCATCAAATCTGGATTAAGGATGAAGACATCCACAAAACAAATTTTAGGATGAGGTATGGTCACTATGAATTCGTGGTGGTGTTGTTTCGGTTAACCAATTCCCCCACCACTTTTATGTGCTTGATGAATAATGTACTCAACAAATTTATGGAAAAATTTGTACTAGTTTTCATTGATGATATCCCAATCTATTCCAAGAATAGGGAGGATCACGAAGAACATATTAGACTCATACTTCAAGTACTAAGAGAGCATCATCTCTATGCTAAGTTTAGCAAGTGCGAATTTTTTCAGAAGCAAGTCCATTAATTGGGCCATTTCATTTCTAAGGAAGGGGTGGTAGTGGACCGCGATAAGATCAAATCTATTATGGAATGGCCTACCCTAAAGGATGTATCAGATATCAGATTCTTCATGGGCCTAGCAAGATATTATAGAAGGTTCATAAAAGGATTTTCTAAGATTGGTTGTCCAATCACTGCCCTTTATAAAAAGGGGATCAAATTCATTTGGACATCAAAATGTGAAGAAATATTTCAGGAACTGAAATACCTCCCGACCCATGCACCCATGCTAAAGATTGTAGACCTAGATAATGATTTCCTTGTGTGTACAGGTGTCTACAAGGAAGGACTCGGAGGAGTCCTTATGCAAGAGGGACGTGTAATTTTCTACATGTCTAGGAAATTAAATGAGCATGAGATCAATTATGTGAACCATGACCTAGAATTGGATTCCATAGTACATGCTTTAAAAATGTGGAGGCACTACCTCCTGGGTAGGAGATTTTTTATTATGAAAGATCATTGTGGATTGAGACACCTGTTTGATCAACCAAAACTCAATGGTAGGAAAGCTAGGTGGATGGCTCTCCTAAGTGAATTTGATTTCGAAATCAAACACATAAAAGGAAAGGAAAACAGGGTGGCCGATGCACTTAGCAGGAGTATAAAAATGATTCATCTAGTAGTAGTAAGTTCTTGTGAAATAGATGTTAGGGAAAGAGTAAAAAATGCACAAGAGACAGATGCATTCTTCAAGACCGTGACCTCATACCTAAGACAAGAGCCTACAGGACTGAAGTATGAAGGCTACCAGATGCTTGAGGAAAGATTGTCGACTTATAGAAATAGATTGTATATTCCAAACTATGACGAATTGAAGAGGTTCATAATGGATGAACTACATAAGAGACCATATACTGGTCACCTAGGATATCAGAAGATGATCACAACCACTAGGAAACAATTCTATTGGCTTGGGTTGAAGAAAGACATAGCTAACTATCTAGCTAAGTGCCTAGAATGCCATCAAGTTAAGGAAGAACATCGACATCCAGCAGGATTGTTACAGCCCCTACCAATCCTAGAATGGAAATGGGAAACCATCTCCATGTATTTCATCATCGGACTACCAAAGTCAACCAAGAAAAATGATGCCATCATGGTCATGGTGGAAAAACTGAGTAAGTTTGCCCGTTTTGTCCCTGTCAAGTCTACCTGCAAGGCAATAGATATTGCCAACATCTTCATGAAGGAGATATTCAGACTACATGGCATGCCCAAGGAAATTATATTTGACAGAGACACCAAATTTACTTCAAGATTTTGGAAATCCCTAATGGCTGGTTTTGAGATTAAATTTTTGTTCAACACAACCTACCACACTCAACCTAATGGACACACATAAAGAGTGAACCAAATAGTAGAAGACATCCTAAGGATGCAAGTAATGCATCAACCTAAGAAGTGGGAAGACTACCTACCATTGGTAGATTTTTCCTACAACAATGATTATCAGGAATCCTTGAAGATGAGACTTTTTGAAGCCCTTTATGGTAGACAGTGAAAGATTCCAATCAGCTGGAGTAACCTAGTGGATATAATTAAAATCGGACCCGACATGCTGAAATAAATGGAACAACAAGTGGTTTAGATAAGACAACATCTCAATATTGCTCAAGATAGATAGAAAAGTTAGGCCGACAGAAAGAGAACTCCCAGAGAGTTCAAGACCGAAGACCATATCTATCTCAGATTTAGACCCAATAAGAGACCCCTGAGAATGGGAGACTGTGCCAAGTTGGCACCTTAGTATTGTGGACCCTTTGAAGTCTTAGATAGAGTGGGACCTGTAGCCTATAGGATAGCACTTCCTCCCAATGTAAAAGAACATAATGTCTTTCATGTTTCATTATTGAAGAAATATGTACATGATGTTAATCATATAATTGAATGGTCTTTGATTGAGGTGGAGATGGAGGGAAAATTCTTGCTAGAACCCCAATGCATATTATATAGGAAGGAAACCTCACTCAGGAGCCGAACCATTGCACAGGTCAAGGTGTAGTGGAAACACTTTGGCCTAGATGAGGCTACGTGGGAAATGGAGGATGCCATGAGACATGCATATCTGATTTTGTTTACTCCTATACATATAGGTCATGATAACAAATAGAACATCGAGGATGATGTTCCTTTAAGGGGGAGGGAATTGTAGCACCCTGTTTCCCCCAGTTTGTAAATATAACTATATGGGCCAAGGAACTATGGCAAACTTAAAAGTGTGAATGTTTGATTTGATGGACCTTGTATAAAAGGTCGATGAATGTAAATTATATTATTTTAATAGAAAATCGTTACATGTTGCATGAATGATGAAAGAGGGGATGTTCTAAAAAAGACCACAAAATGTTGTGAAAGGTGGTGGAGGGGACTAGGAATGGTTGCGTTAACCTCCACCGAACCAGTACCATGCTGGAATTAATTTGCTCAGATCAAAACAAACTCGTGAACCAGAAATGAATTGCAGTCAGGCTGGTAGGTGGGAAGGCCTCCTCAAGAGTTAATGAGGGGATGGGGTAGACCACCCATCCATAAGGCTCCCAGACCTGACCACGGACTGGAAATTTGAGCCACACTTAATATTGTGGAAAAAGGAAAGAAAGGGATTTTGGTGGGTAGGGGGGAGACCTACGAAGAGTGAAGAGACGAGAGTAGAAGATCTTGGTTCTGAGGAAGTATTGAAATTGAAAAAAAATGAGTTCTGATCATGGAGAATAGAGACAGAGAGAGGAGAAGGAGAGTAACCTTCATCCTTATCTATTCCTATATTGGGAGAGGGAGAGTAACCTTCATTCCTAACTTTCGTTGAGATGGAAGGAAGAGATTGAATCTCAAAGCATCATGGCCTAATCTCGAGGGTGGCCAATAATAAATCCATTGGGAGTGACTGAGCCTATCATTGGGTGGAAATGAGCACCCCTCTTTGCAGTCGCATCACACCTTACGATTCTAATAAGTGTTTTTATGCCTTGTGCTTTGAATTGGAAATAATGGGTGCATGCTTTTATTTATATGCCTATAAATGGGTTCTACATTGAATGATTAAGTTAAGAGGATGCATTCATTCCTTGAGAACTTTTACATCTGATTGATTTTTCTTATGCTCTATTTTAATTCCTCGAAAAAACTTTCCCCCAGGGAATTTCATCATCGTCCTAGAGTAGGGTGAGTACTTCCCTGATTGCGGAGGTTGAACCCTGCAATCACTGCGAGGATGAACTTTATTAAGTTCAAGAGAGGTAGTGCTTGTATGCATCGAGTCTCTACAAGGTGGGAAAAGATCGAGACTATCTTAAGTTATAGAGTTGAGTAATGAAGGTAAGGGGTGTGCAGAAGAATTATTCCAAGCATTACTCTCAAGAGAAAGAGTGCAAAACCCTTAAGCCATTTAGAGCCAACAAAACTGAGGAAGAATTGTGAGATTCAAAGTATTGAAAGGGAATACCCTTTTGTTTGGAATATGAATGGATGAGACCCATTCGGGAGGATCCAAGGTCCGTCACGACCATTAGATTTGAAAAAGGAGCGCAAGAGTTAACACCTAGACTACTTTAGTCTTCACAAGTTCGACGAAGGTTGGTAATCATCGTGAAGGGGATGTATCCTCCAAAACCTAAAGTAGCGATGTGACCTAGATCATAGATCCAAGGATCTATTGGGACTCTCCTTGATCGTCGGATTGGTGATATTGAAGTTCACACATTAGGATATTCACACCTTGGAGAGACTAAACTTATGAAACCTGAAGTAGTGATGTGACCTAGACTGTAGATCCAAGGATCTATCGGGACCCTCCTTGATCATCGGATTGGCGAGATCAAAGTTCACACATCGGGAGAATTGCACGTTAGCACGACTAAACTTCCAAAACTTGAAGTAGCGATGTGACCTGGACCGTAGATCCAAGGATCTATCGAGACCCTCCTTGACCATTAGATTGGCCAGATAGAAGTTCACACATCGTGAGATTCACACATTGGCATGACTAAACTTCCAAAACCCAAAGTTGTGATGTGATCTAGACTGTTGGATCGAGGAAGGTCATGGACCATCAATCCAACGTGAGCATATTAACATAAGGAGTAGGTGGGAAATTTAAAATTCCCTAAGGACCAAGCTTATAAGAGACAAGAACTTTTCAGAAGCGCAGATGAGGTCGAATAGGAAAACTTATTTCAAGTTCATAAGCTCAGGAGGGAAAGAAGAAGTTGAGACCCATACATCAGGGCCCACAAGAAGTAAATCCAAGGTCGAGACCTTCGAAACATCTGAAATATTCCAAGTCAGGGAAGAAAGTGAAAGCTCAGGAGGAGTAGCAACAATGACCGTTGGATCGAGCACTGTGAAATATCTGGATCGTTGGAATCCATGTCTAGACAATTAGAAGAGCACATAAGAGGAGATCAAATCTAGGCCATCAGATCTGAGCATGAGGACCAACATTCTTTAGATCCCAAGGAAAGCGCATGAGGTCTAAACCCTTGAAAGTTCCCAGGAGAGTGGACTTTGCGAATTCTAGAAGTTTCAAAATCATTGAAACCGTCCATCGTCAGGGTTGATAGGTGGAATCAAATCCGAGGGTTCAAGGACTCAGACATCAAAAGTAATGAGAGAAATAAATCTAAAATTCGTGAGAGGTTAAGTGAGAAATGACTCTGAGCCATTGGATTCAGAGGACATGTGGAATGAGATCATCATTTCATCGATCTGCAAGTTGGAGAGTCAAAGGCAGATTTGTGAGAACTTTGCGAGGTCTGAACTCGCGATTTGATCGCAGTTGTCGATCGAAGGGAGGGCGTGGACCATATATTGGTTCTTGGAGGGAGTTCACATATCAGACTTTAGAGAGGAGAAGTGGACTTTCCTTGGGAGACGCAAAGAACAAAGTCTCGAAGAACTTAGTAGTTGGGCCCCAGGTTATAGCCCAACATCACAATCGAAGAGGCTTAGCAGGAGGAGCTAGTGCCTAGAGGATTAGTTGATTGAGAAATCAGAAAATCAGGAGTAACAGGTTTGGCCCATAGAAAAACACCCGAGGTTCGATATTGTGAAACATATTTTGGCTATACCTATGGTCACCGCCAGTGGTCATGTGGAGGAATTTGTTAGAAAAAGGGCTAGCGCTCAAACTCAAATATTTCACAAGCACGAAGGGGAAGGTCACAGGTACTATTATATCCACACCAAGAACTAGAAAGGGGATGCATTTAATTACAGAACAATACCACTAGGGTCTCAGAGAACAGGTTGGTTCCCCGACCTTCTAATTTAGGAACCATAGAAAGATAGGATTTGTTCCTGTAAGGAGAACAAAAACAATTTTTTTTTTTTATTTCTCGCCCCATCAGGGGTGTGTTACATAAGGAGTCTAAAAATATATTAACTATGGACTCACAATCTCTTTCTAAGTTTAGTCTCCTAATCTAGAAAAAGTATAAAATATAATTTAGGAGAACTCTTTCAGTGAGACATATCTCCCGAGGCATACCTTTTTCCCAGATAATCTATTGCCCGAAAAAAGGGTTAAACTTATGACAAATAGATATTCCTTATGGACCAATTAACGAGTGTTAAAGGAACAAGGTCAATAGACGATCTTTTCATATTTATGGAATCTGAAAAGAGATTAACTATGGAATTCGAGGGAGGTCCTTTTTCATAGATAATATCCAAGTCCCGAAAAAGAGATAAACTAAAACCAAGGAGAATGGCCTTTTTTGAACGTTTAGTCCCTCAGGCCTGAAAAAGGGTTAAAATTACGCCTAAGAATACTCTCCTAGAGAACCAAAGTTCCTAGGGCATACATTTATTTGTAAATTAACCATCCAGACTAAAAATGGGGTAAATTGTTGCTAGACAAATGTGCCTTCAAATTTGAGTTTGACAAGAGTGAAGGGAAACAAGATCGCTCAACAATATTTTCAATTTTAGAGAGTCTGAAAAGGGCTTAAAGAAGACTCCAGGGGGGATTTGTTTTTTAAGTAATCCAGACGAGACCGAAAATAATAAATACACTCTCGCTAGATGTCTCTTTCAAATTTTAAGCGAGCTTGACAAACAACAAACCATGCTGATCATGGGGAGTCCCTCAGGTAAGAGCCAGAAATAACGAAGAAGAATGGGGCTTCAAAATGTAATCATGGAGGGACTAAAAGGACTCCCAAGCCTATGAATAAAAATCACAGCATGGAAACCAAAATGCAATAAAGGATCTACCTAGGGAATCCATGTATAGGAAGGCTCTAACACCTAGTCATGACACTTCTAAAGAAGCAGAGAAGGTTGTTTATCACACTTCAGTGGGATTTTTCCTATGGAAAAGATAAAATGTGAACAATATGCAAAAAACAAGGTGGTGAGAACCTAACGTATATGCAAATGTCAGAAACCAACTTTTACCACAGGATGATATGAGTGTAACCCGTCTCATGAAAACACCAAACTAAAAGAACAAGTTCATTAGAATGACCCAAAGATATCTCAAAAAGGAACTCAAATAGCCACTGAGCCAAGAAATGGAAAAAAAGAGGAACAAACTGGGGAAAAAGGGCCAAAACATGAGGTGGAAAATTAATTTTAACCATTGCAATTTGGAAAATAACCAAAAAGTGAAAAAACCATCATCTTCAAAACGCAAATTCGAGGAGCTACGGTGGACAAAAGATCCTCAAACCCGCACAAAGTAAGTACACATGACATTTCCTTTCATTTTAATCCATTATTTATTTCTTAATTTATTGTTTGGAGGGTGCACGCCCTTGTAAAAGGGTCAGGCCCACGTGTACGTAGGATATCCACACCCAGCATGCACGCAAATTAAAACTTAGCCCGCATACATACACGACTATCTTAAAGACAACTCACATACATCTCCTTTATCTTTCAAAATATGGGGCTGACCTCAATTTTTTTTTAGCAGGTGGTATGTTCATTGGTGAGAAAAGGAACATGAAGAATTAGATGTCTTGGTATAGGAGGATCTAGGGGCCATTTCCATGCTTAAGCAATGTGGTATGTGGAAATTTTTTCAGTGTCCATTCATGAGGGCACAACCCAGATTACTGGACCAATTGATAGAGTATTGGAATCCAGATGCATAGGACTTCATGCTAGAGGGTCAATCCTTGAATCCGACGATGGAGGAAATTTAATTTTTGACTGGCCTGTCCAGGAGGGGGGAACTAGTCAACTTGAGGACATTTCCTATAGGATCATACAACATATAATACTACATTGGGATGTATTGCGAGGTTGGCACTAAGAAAGTAGGATCTCAGGTGCCAATACATAAGATCACAAGCCTCAATCTTTGGATAATACTCTTCATGATTGGGCATATCACGAGATCCACAACACTTCTTGAGGATTCTCGTGCATAGATGCATTGTGTAGTTCAGTGTCTATGTGCCACTTTTTTTTACTGGAGCACTGCAATTCTCTCATGCATGAAAAAACAACTAAACGACTGTCAAAGAAGAACAAAAAATAATTTTGGGTTCAGGACTTTTTTGTGCGCTTTCTTTTTTGAGAGAGTGCCAAGACTTATCTTGAGGGAGATAGTACGAGTCCATAGACATTGTGTAGGTGGGCATATTTTTTGCCTAGACATGGAATGGGGAGAGTTCATGAGGCCTTTGACGAATTTTTTTTTGACTGGTAGGCTTGTCATATTCCTGTGATCAAGGACTATCCTTGTGCAGGGATCAGTTTCCAGCATGATCCTGATATTCCCATGCCCCATGGTGAGGAGCGCAGAGGGATAGGTATACACACTTTGAAGTTATTTAATTTTTCAATTTTTTAAATATTATCCTTTTTATGGTAATGTCAAAGTACTAACTCAATGATCTATTATATACAGATGTGGGACCAGTGCGACTGATTGACTTCACCAAGACCAAGTGTCATCCTCGGGTAGATTTTGGACTAGCAGGAGTGAGAGGAACAACAACTATAGGAAGACCCCCAGCTAGAGAGGTTGAGAGAGTATTGCGGCAAGTAGAGAGGAACCTGAAATATATCACCCGTGCAGTGTCGATGGTATAGATAGAGGATCTTCCCTCGGCTATGAAACCACATGTTGTATGGGTGCCCAAGACTTGGGTCCAGTTATTCCGGCATCTTGTGAATGTTGTAGTTCATTATACCAGGGCCAATAGGCCTATACCATAGTTAGTACTGGACCACATATGTGCCAAGGGAATTTTTTTTACTCCATTGTGTAGTGAAGGGCTTGAGCCCAAATTTGTATATTGACTCTATTTGAGGCTTTATGGCCCACTTTGTACTCATGACATTATTTTTGGGACATATTATTATATATATACATCTTTTTTCCTTATGGATAAACATTTTGTACAAATGTATTTACATGTGTGTGTATGTGTGTGTTTTTACTTTTATGTGTGAGCAATATGCCAATCTAATATTTGATTATCCAATGTATCAGTTAGTTGATTAGATCCCTTAGGAACATGAATATAAGTAATATAATCAGAATAAAATTATAAGAGATGTACCCTATTGAATTGTTGTTGAAGGGTGGGATTGTAGACATGGTATACTCCATTTAACTGAGACACAACCAATTGAGAATCTAGATAACCGAGGAGGTGAGAGATACCATGTGACAAGGCATCATGTAGTAATTATATTATAGAACTGTACTCGACAACATTATTGGTTTCTTCACCTGGAAAAATACCTCCATAAGACATAAATTGACCAAAAGGTGTAAATATCACCCAAGTTGTGGAAGTAAGCCTCCGAGTGTGTCGGATAGTACCATCTGTGATCCCAACATAGACCTCAGATTCACTTGACATCTACCACAGTGAAAAGAAACAGAATAAAATACACTCCCATAAAAAAAAGACAAGACTATATAAATAAAGTTATACATATATACAAGAAGTCACGCTCAGGTGACTTACCTAAGTGTAATACTTCTTAAGGTAGATCCAATTCTAGCATCCGATAAAGAGTTACCCTTGAAATGAAACAGTTGATAGGAACCCTTTTCTAAAAATTTGTTAACAATTAATGGTCTGAACCACATGGGTTTGAACTTTCTTGCCCCCAAGGGATGTTTATCTTGGTCATAGACCAGGACAAGATCACCTTCGAAGAAAATTCAAGGGCAGAAGAACTGATCATACTGACACTTGACATGTTGTTTGTGAGCCTCATTGGCCAAGGCTACATCTCTATGTTGCTCATTGAGTTTCTTGAGATATAAAAGATGCTCCTCAAATGGTGTAGTGTCGGGCATTAGTTCCACTGCCAACTTAAGAGAATGGATTTAGCATTCTATGGGCAAGACTGCCTCTATCCCGTAAATGAGTTGGAAAGGAGAAAAACTGGTAGTAGTCTTGACTAAGGTTCAATAATCCCAAAGTGTAGAGTACAGAATCAAATTCCAATTTGACTTGGCCAAATTAACCATTCATTGAAGGATAGTCTTGAGAGACTTATTAACAACCTATACTTGACCATTCACCTCTAGGTAGTAAGGTGACAACTTTTCCTGTTTAAAACCTATTTTTTTATGTTAACTCATACATCATTTTTTTTTTGGAAGTGACTACCATGATCTATGACAATATCCTTCAGAATACAGGAACCTCGCTACAATTTGGTTAAAATAAAAAAGGGCAGTCATTTCCCTGTCATTGTTAAATGTTGGCATAACTTTGACCCACTTATTAAAGTAGTCTACTGCTACAATGATTTAGCAATGGACTCAGCTAAAACTGGGTGGCATGTAGTGAAATCAATCCCCCACTTGGTGAAGGGACCAATAACAATAACTAGGAACATGGGAGTTGGGCGTACTCACATCTTTCGAGAGAAGATATGGAACGGGTGACACTTCTTGACCACCTCTACACAATCTTTGATTAACGAGGGCCAAAAGTATCCAATGTGAAGAATATTTTGGGTTGTTTCCAACCCAGACATGTGACCGCCACATGCTCCCGTGTGACAGTCATTCAAAAAATGTTTTGCGTCCCCGTGAGTAAGACATTGATGAAGAATGCAATCCATTCCTTGACGATATAAAGTATCCTCGAGGATAAGATAATTTCACGCTTGATGTCATATTCTTCAATGCTCATCACGAGAAGAAGAATATGGGAACTTCAAAGTATGAATATACACAAGTATATCTCCATACCAAGGGTCCAGAGATGAAATAAGAAAAATATTTCCATTGATCAGTGACTATTCGGGAAAATTATTACCACTCTCGACCAATAGTTCTGATATTAGTTCAGCAAAGACCAAGGACTTTTTAGATTTCACCGAAACAAAATCCAAGTCAAATTCTTCCAGGATGACTATCCATCGACTAATTTTCCCGCGGATGACCCATTAACACATATTGAAAAGGGTTCATGATACCTACGTCAATGGTCTTGCGAAGTAAGATGTAATTATAGAACCATTGGACAGCATGACAAACTGCTAAAGCAAGTTTCTCAACATGTGTGTAGTTGAGTTTTGGTCCTACCAAGCCTCAACTAAGATAGTATATAGCATGATCTTCATGTGCATCATCCTCTTGGAACAAGACCATGCTGATAGTAGACTCTGCAACAATCAAATTAAAAAAGAAACCCTTGCCATAATCCGGAGGACTAAGTAGAGGCGAAAATGTTAGAGCATGTTTCAACACTTTGAAAGAGTGTTGAGCCACTTCATCCCAACAAAATGGGACCCATTTTTTCAAGAGACCCATGAACCCTTTAGTAATATCAACATAGTTGGCAACAAAATGACGAAGAAAATTGGCTTTCTCCTGTAGACTTTGAAGTTGGGGGATTGTGCACAGGGGAGGAAATTGAACTATTTCCTCAACCTTTAGAGGATTGTCTGTGATCCCTTTAGTTGACATGATCAAACCTAACAAGTGTCCCGATGTCACGTAAAAACTACACTTATTTGGATTCAAGCGAATCCGATAGTAGCGACACCTCTCAAAGATAAGTCATAAATGGGAGGGATTATCAAATCTCTTACGAGAACATGATGCCATTTCATCAAGATACACCTCAACTATTTGTTTGAAGTCATGGAAGGAAAATGACATGGCCCATTTAAAAGTGTCTCCAACATTCTTAAGGCCAAAAGGAATTTTTATGTATGCGAATGTACCCTAAGGACAAATAAATGTCATTTTATGTTGGTTCTCGGGCCTGATTTGAATTTAATTGTACTCGGAAAAACTGTCCATAGATGAAAACACCTGACAACCCACACATTCATGGACAATATGGTCAATGAATGGGGTTGGAAAATTATATTTCGAGCAGTCTTTGTTCAGGTCACAAAATTCCATACATACGCAGATCGTACATTGATTTTTATGGATAGGAACAGGGTTCTACACCCATTCCGTCAATTGTAGAGGATAGCTGAAACCAACCTTGATGAGTTTCTCTACCTCAGCCTTGATCATCGTTGCCTTGCAAGAATTAACCGGGTGAAGCTTTTGTCGGACATTCTTAACATTGGGGTAAGTTTTGATCTCGTGTTCAATGATACATGAATCAATGCCTAGTATCTCCTCATAAGACTAGGAAAAAACATCGTGAAACTCTTTAAATAATTTAGTGTAGATATGAATCTCTTCGAGAGAAAAAATTTCTCCGATGAACATGTTTTCCATGACACCAAGGGTTCTATATATGTCGATAGGAATCGTTTAAGCTATACTTTCCATGTATCCCTTGGCATAGATTATGTGCATGGCCAGAGGGTTAACAGGACAAGGGGCATTTCCATTCATGGTCGTAATGAACTCTCTTCATCTCAGGTAATAAATAATATATGTGGTGAAGATCATCCCAAGGTTTGTTTGGCCTAGTCATTTCCTCTAAAATTACCTCATCAGAGGGAAAGACTAAGTCCAAGGGATCATAAGTGGCTAGAAATTCTTGAGCCCAAATAGGCTTTAGAATGGGATCTAGGTCCTGTGGGGGATCCAGATTAGGGTTGTTCAAGGCTTGTTGGACAATACTGAATGCAACCTCAACAATAGATAAGGGAATATCCATTCTAGGGTTCCCTACCCCTTCCATCGAATTCGATGGGGAAGTTAAAATCCACTGGTCATTAAAGTTACTTGTTCTAAAATATGTGAATTGAAAAATCACAGTCTTCGGTTGGTCAGGGAAAAATGAAATAAACTTGACGTCATTAGAAGGAAGTGGATAGTCAAAAGTCCCCATTAAATATGGAAAAAATCCAACACCTAAGTTGAAGGTACTTGGCTACGGGTTGTAAATCATCGGGACCGTGGATGCCCCCAGTTAAGGGTCAAGACGTGAGAAGGATAACTGATCAATGGTTATAATACGACCTTCGTGAGGAAAACATAAGACCCAAAAAATAATGGATAAAACCATTTTCATAGTGTAGGTACAACTTCACCCTAACAAAAGATTATAGTCAAGAGGTGCATCGATTACTTCTACTTCGACGCACACATATTTTCCCTCCACCTACATGGGGAAGGAGGGAATTATGCCCTTTGGTCTAAGAGATTGACTTTCAAACATAGTTAGCAACGTGGGTGACGAAGACAACTCAGGTTGGCCAATGGCCTTTTAACATGCCAACGACATCATGCAAGTTGAGGAAAACTCATTAACCACCCTATGGAAAATGTTATGTTTCAACGATTCCATGGCATACGCCACTACTATCTGAAAAATGACAAGTTGAGGAAGACAATGTTTATAATCTGTAGGGTAAAAAATAATCATTCCTAAGTTAGTGGTCTCGGCTGCTCCCAAGCCAGACAAAAATGCTTTCTTATGTGAGGGGAAACTATGGAGAACTTCCAGAGTGGAAATTGCACAAGGATTTTGTGCCAGATCCTCCATGACAAAGTAATTCTGAGAAACCCTTGCATTTGGGTTGTGAGAAGACTTTTTGAATGCACCCTTAGGGATGTGAGTCATGATTTCTCCCATAGTCTTCTCAATTTGAAGAGGAGTCAGTGATTTGGAGGCTTCTTTTCCCTTCTCAACAGATTCTAGAAATATGTAATTATGATCCCTGGTCTATAGATGAGCTTCATACTTCATCATAAAAAACTTTGCGTCTCCATTGTTAAAATTAGGCACGGGGGCTCCTTGATTGTCCCCAGGAGTGTTGGTGGATGAGGAATCTTGAGCCAATTTTTCCCTTGCAGAAAAGGGTTAGTTAAAACAATAGGTTGCTACTATGCCAATATCTTTTGTGCTTCCTCAAGACGATGACATTGGTGAGTTAAGTGGTCGTTTGTGCAAATATTACACATAAACTTCACCTTCCTCTTTTAATTTTTTTCCTCACCAACATTATTTGCATCCTTCTTATCCCCCTCACCCTTCTTGTTTTTAGATTTCGTATTTCACTCGGTTTGTTGGTTACCCTTGGGATTTTTTGATTGCACACTGTGTACATCTAAGGTCTGGGTTACGAAGGTATTCGAACTAGGAGTTTGGCTAGCCATAATCTATTGAATTGATAACTGTCGTAATAGATTAGTCAATTGATATTTGGGATTTCTCTGTGTTGAGCCTACTATGTTTTTGGTATGAATCCCAAACTTCTATTTGGTCTTGTCAAACGTCAACCATGGTGCGTTGTGTAGGATCTCGTATAGCATACCAGGCTGAGAGTAAATCAACTCCAGTTGATGGGATCTCATGATAGTCTCTTCCTCGAAAAAAAACCCAGATGTCGCGACGCCTTTGGATACAAAAGGCACCAAGGACTTTAGGAACCACTCGAGAAAAAATGTGGGAGGGACCTTAAATTTGATAAAACTCTTTCGACATTTCCATTCTCGGATGTGATCAAAGATATGAACAAATTTTGTTTGCTTGAAGTTGGCCGACAACTTGGTGCCAACATTGTATCTTACCAGTAACTAGAAATGGTTTAAGAAGACCATATCCAGGTCATTAAATTAAGCGTAATTCGATCTATCGAGATCAATATATCATTTCACAACACCCCCTATAAGAGTGTGTTGAAACAAATGCAACTAAATGAAACCATCCTTTAACGAGTTGGATGAGCACCATAAGTGAAATGTCGTAACATGATCACCTGGATCTTCGCTAGGATTTCCTTTGAACTTAGGGATGTCTGAGGGAAACTTAGTCAGCATGGGGGGACAACATAAATCATGAACGATCGGGTCATTCAAAGGTATTGAAAAGTCTAGAAAATGCATAGTTTCTAGGAAAGGTAGTCTAGCTTGTGGTGGATTCAAATTAAAAGAGGGGCCTGGATTTTGGATGGCACTAGGTTTCGAGGAAAAGTTAGCTTGTTGGACATGGTTTTGGTGGAAACCATGTGATCCAAAAATGTTCTAGAGAAGGATAATAATAAATCATAACTCATAGAGGCAACTCAGAATGCTCAGAATGGCTCTAGCAGATAGAGAAAGGGAAAAAATTCAAATCTCCCAAAACTCAGTGAAAATGACATGATATTGAAGAGCGTGTCACAATATTTATAACAGCGCAAATGGATCGTCAAACAGAGTCACATTTTGAAACATATTCGCAGTCAAAGTTGTGGTCAAACAAGGCAAGTCAACAAGGGGTCACATCATCATCCGTACTACTGACGCCAACATGACGTTAGTAGATGCCATGGCAGGGTGAAATCATCATGCCACATAGAAGCACTAGAGGTTTCCATTTTTAACCCACCAATGGGATAGCAGAAAAGTTCCACGTGACACCTCAAGGAGATGCCATGTGGCACCACCTAGGAAGCGCCATGTGTCATGTATAGATTGACGAGATGATGACACCAAAAAATAGGTGGACTAATCAGTGAGCGCCATGTGGCCCAAACAATAAGCGACACGTGGCATCCCCGAAATGCCCAATATCAACCCGTGAACAAATTTTGAAATTAAAAAAAAATAGCGGGTCTGCCAAATTTGGCAAACCACACTAAGTTTCCTTAACAATTCTGCCCACAACCAATGTGCTAGGGTACCTCTTGGTACTTCCACCCATGGATATTACTTAAAAGGTGAAATCCACCTAGAGCCAAGGAAAAGAGGCATGGACCGTACGACCTATGGGCACAACTTTTGAGACGACACTGGCATCATTGCACTCTGCAGAGGGCACACAAATCGAGAAAAATTCTTCTTGGGCCTGGGAGTGCCAGACTCGGAAAGGATCATGGAGACAGTAATTTTTGGGTAATTCGACGCCACAAATTCAGTGGTGGTGTCGGTTTTCCGATCTGATCATTATTTCTACAGCTTGATTTCAGAATGAGGTATATTTATGTATTTGCCAAATTATTTTGCTGAGTTAATGAAAGAGCCTACCCTTTTGAGAGCAAGACCTGGATTTATGCTCATTTAATACAATTATTTATAAGTCATGATGAAAATATCTCATATCATGTTGGTATTAGAGCATTCATATTTGAATTGAATTGTTGAGTGTGAATTCTTATTAGGGCCAAGAATAAACAGGGTGAAGGAAATATTAATGTTTTCAATCCTGAAGTTTTCCATGTATCTAGAAGGAAGAAAATGGAAGAAGAGGACAAGCATGATGAACAAGAGAAAAAATTTCACATGGTCATTTATCGCATGTCAGAAATGGTCGAGCGAATGTATGGAGATTAGGAGAAGAAGATGAAGAAGAAAGGGAAGAAAAAAGAAGCACATGC
This sequence comes from Picea sitchensis, assembly GCA_010110895.2. Taxonomy (NCBI): domain Eukaryota; kingdom Viridiplantae; phylum Streptophyta; class Pinopsida; order Pinales; family Pinaceae; genus Picea; species Picea sitchensis. The sequence goes on from SNQJ01S0030001.1 coordinate 44,600, forward strand.
AGATGATGATGCTTTAGTAAACCAAGGGGTTGGAGGAGATCCCCCTGAACCTCTGTATTCACCTTCAAGTTCTATTTCTTCTTCCTCTGAGCATTCTCATCATTCTCATCATTCTAGCCATAAAGCCTCTTTTAAGAAACCATTATTAAAGCTTGATGTAAAATTTTCTTTACCTATGTTTAATGGAGATGCTAAAAGATAGATAATTCGATTCGACAGATTGAAGTGTATTTTCGTGTCCAACATATTGATGAAGAGGCGGATAAAGTGAAACTAGATTCTCTTCAGTTGGAAGGAACCACTCTCGTATGGTGGGAGACCAAGCTTCAGGACATAAGTAAGTGTGGTAATATTCTTTCCTCATGGTCAGAATTTAAATCAGTGATAAGGAAGAAATTTTATCCATTAGGGTATTTACATAAAGAAATGATGGAATGGAAAACTTTAAGGCAAAGTAAAGGACAAAATGTACAAAGTTTCACAGAATAATTTAGGAAGAAAGATCTTGCACTAAACATTCCGTTGGATTCTTATGAAACGTTAATGAAGTATATTGGTGCACTTCACAATTATATTCGACATACTTTGCTCTTTTTAAACCCCATTAGTCTTGACGAATTTTGTGTGCAAGCCACTCACCTTGAAAACAGGGGTAAGAATGGATAGGAGGAAAATCCATTCAAGCACTCTAAAAACTATTTCAATGGGAAAGGAAATGGGAAGGACAAGAGGACAATTGCAACAAAGAAGGAAGAAGGAAAACCATTGATCCATATTTTATGAGTAGAACGAAATGACTACATATTATTAACAGATTCTTAACACAGAATAACAGATATATAGTAAAATTGGTTTTCTATTCAATAAGGAAATAAGCCGAAACTGTAAAATGTAGCAGAAAACAAGCTTGCTAGAATGGTGGTGGCTTATCTCTGAGAAGAGATGTGATGACTATTCTCATTCACAAGAAGATGGTTACAATGAGGCTCTGAAGTCCTTTTTACAATAAACAGGAATGTCAAAAACCCTAGACATCCAAAAACCTAACCCTAGGAGATGAAGCGCAAAAAGTCATGTGGGCCCCGTTAGGGTAAGTCAATACATCAACTTCCCGAGGTCGTAACTTTTGCATATGATCTTCGTTTGATGTGCTCAATACCTCGTTAGAAATATATATACGAGGAATACAAATTTGGTGTGAGAAACATTGAAGGAACTTCCATGCTGCTCATCGTTTTCCCAAAAAACGTCGTTTAGGGCCTCAAAACGGCTCCAGAAGTTCAGGACTTGAAAAACTACTAAAAATAGTAAATTACCAAAATTGCTAGAAAACTATTTTGATCCAGTTGGAAAAGGTGGGTGGCCACCGATATCCACCTGGATCAATACTCCTTCCTTAGGAAGCAATGGTCTCCATTGTGTTGATTTCCCCCATCATATGAGGAAATTTCTGTTGAATTTGGCCTCGGGTGAGCCACTTGCCTTGGTGCAGGAGCTACCCTGCTTTGACGACTCGATAAAGTTGGATCCTTTGTTGTCGATTTCCCTTGATCTGTGTGTTCACAATATGATCACTGGATGCCTATTGTATGCAGTTGGGGTTGATATCTATTGGTGTAAGTTGTTTTTCTACTTTTGAGGTGTCCAATAATGGTGGGAAATAAGGCTGAAGGAGATCCACGTTGAACACTGGGTGCAGGCCAAGGAAAGGAGGAATGTTGAGCTCAAAATCATTATCACCCCACAACCTTGGTGATGGTGTACGACCCATAACAGAGTGAGAGAATCTTCCGATGGGGTCCTATAAGGCGTTCTTTCTACAAGTGCAACCAAAATTTGTCACCCACATGAAACTTATGTGGCACTCGATGTTGATTATGGCACTGCTTGTAATTGTCATTGGAATTCTATAGGATATCCTGAACCTGTTGGCGAATGTGTTGGATCCGCTCAATGAACCGGGTGTCATTGTTAGCTTTAGTTGGAGCAGGAGATGAGTCAGTCGAGGTGACTGGAAGGGGAAGTGCAACATATATGGGACCCAATGGTTGGAATCCCGACCCCACCTGAAAGGGGATGTGGCCAGTTGAGCTATGTAGGGATCAGTTGTAGCTATGTTGGACATAGGGAAGGCTCTCATCCCATGTGCAAGGGTGCTTGGAATTATACATGTGCATGATATGCACAATCATTTGATTTACGATCTCATTTTGGCCATCTATCTGGGGGTGGAAGGCCATGGATTTGGTGAGCTTGGTGTCCAACAGTGACCAGAGGCTCGACCAGAATATGCTGAAAAATTGACTATCCTGATATGATAAAATGGTTTGTGGGATTCTAAAATGTACTCATACTCGTTCAAGGAAGAGCTTGGAAGTGGCCTCTGTTGTGATGCTCTTCTTGTAGGCATCCAAAATCACCATCTTAGAAAAGTGATCAACAACCACAAAAACACAGTCATTTCTTCGCTTGGGGGATGGGAGGCATGACATGTAGTCCATTGAGATGGATTCCCATGGCCTGTCAGGAGTAGGAAGAGGGGTGTACATGCCCTATTTCTTAGTGGTTGGTTTGGCAATAGTGCAGGCAGTGCAGGACTTGATATACTTACTGACCTCATGTCGAAGTTTCGACCAATAGAAATGTTTTTGTAGCATTGCCACTGTATTTTCGACGTCGAAGTGTCCTACCACATAACTATAGTGGTATTTGTTGGCTCAGGGGCATACCTAGGGTTCACTCCAAGAGTGAACCAACAAGCCCTAGCTATTGACCCTTTCGGAAACACCTGCGAAGCAGGTGCAGTCTCACCCAAAGCAGCTAAGAGGGGGGTTGCAGGATAGAGATGTCTACAACTAGGGGAATATCAAGTGGAACTAATACATCAATAAGGTAGCATTCATGTGTAACTTATAAAATAGATCTACTCTGTGTAGCTATAGATCTGATATAACACAATAATGCAAATGACAACATAACAATGACAGGAATCCAGGCATCAATCACACATACGACACAAAATGTACGTGATTCACCCTCTCTCTAGGGCTACATCCATAGACCTGTGCTTGTGATATATTAAGATAAAGCTTACAATTCTGATCTATGCTCTGGCAAGCAAATCTTCTCTCTTCTTCTCTCTTTCTCTCCCCTTCTTACACACCTAGCTGCAGGATCTGATCTTTGTACCCAGCTGAAGATCTTACAATACTAGAAGGTTCTCACTCTCACCACTTCTCTCTCTCATAGTACAATAATATCTCAATCAACCACAATCAATAGAAATACCCAATGCTACTACTGACTCGACCTAGGTCCTCTCAACTTCTATTTATACATTACAATCCCTCATCATCATCCTTAGGTCGAAACCTAGGTGTCAAAACCCTAATTACCCAAAATCCTAGGTCAACTTGACTCATGTTTTCTAGGCTTCACCAGCCTGTCTTTCCTTCCTCGTCACGCAGTGCTCTAAAGCATCCAATGGTGGATTTTCATGCTTCTTGATTTTTCCACAATCCTTTTCTCTTGTTGATATATCATCCTTGATCTCCTCATTCAACGACTTTCTTTTCCATAATTCACTCCAGCTTTTCTGCTCTTTTTCTTACTTCGACCTAGTGACAGTCACTGTGTTTCCCGCACAGTTCTCATTTTACCTTTTCTTCCTTGATCTTCATTTCCTTCCATAAGCAAGGGCCAACAGGAGACCAACACTCACCTGTGACTCATCCCCAGTCACTTCAGTTCTGATCCTTCCATGTCACTTCGACTTTGGACTGTAGAGTGCAACCTTTGCTTTCTACTCCATGTCTCCTTTCCTTCCTTGTGCAAACTGTCTTTTTTGTGTCTGGTACCTAGTTTCAACTGCACCTAGTACCTAGACCCTTTTCTCCTTTCTTTTATTGGGAGTTGTGAGGTAGCTGGTTGTCATAGTACAACTTCAGCCGACTCCCATTTACTAATCCATTTTCCATTCTCCCTTCAATGTCTTCAGTTCTGCATCTCCTCCTTTTGTAACACAAGTGACCTCATATGGTCCAAGACAATGCATTCTGAACTTCCCTGGATGTTTTATGAATTTACTGTTATACAACAATACTAAATCACCTTGCTTAAACACCTTCTTCTTGATGTGTCTATCATGATAGGCCTTCTCTCTTCCCTTTTGTACCTACTGATGGAATCCAACATAAATCTGTCTTCTTCTAGTTCAACCAGCTAGGCAAGCCTCTCACGAACAACACCGGTATCATCCATGTCTGTAAATGCAACAATTCTTAATCTTGGTACCAAGTACTCCAACAGGACAACAACTTCAAGACCATAAACCAACTTGAAAGGGGTCTGCATTGTTAATTTCTTGCAAGTGGTTCTATAAGCCCAAAGTACTGCTGGTACTCTTAAATCCCAGTCATCTCTGTTCACACTGCAAATCTTTGTCAATGTTGTCTCCAAGATTTTGTTGAACTATTCAACTGTTCCATTTGCTTATGGATGGTAAGGTGTACTCTTCTTATGGTGGACTTCAAATTCTTCAGTCAGGGCTTCAACTGTCTTGTTGATGAAATGAGTGCCTTGATCCCTCATAAGGGTATTAGGGCATCCAAACTTGGTTATTATGTCATCAAATATAAAATGTGCAGTTGTAGTTGCACTACAATCCTTGACTGCTCTTGTTTCAACCCATCTAGTCAGGTGTTCTATCGCAGTGATAATATACCTTTCTCCTGTGCACTTTCCTGGTGGGTTTATAGGTCCCATGAAGTCAATGGCCCACTTTTCAAATACTTGTAGCGTCATTTGCGGTGCTAGTGGCATTTCATTTCTTCTGGATGGTTTTCCAACTCTCTGGCATACATCACAGGCTTTGGTATACTCTTTAGCATCTATGTGTAAGGTAGGCCACCAAAGGCCAGCTCGTAGAACCTTCTGCGCAATAGCTTTATCTATGCAATGTCCTCCTATGATGCCTTCATGAGCTTCTATGAGGATCAGTGGGTGTTATGCTTCTATCACACATCTTCTTAGTATCTCCTCAGATCCCATCTTATATAGCTGACCAACTATCAATGAAAATTCTGCAACGCGCACCACTAGCTATTTCTTCTGGGAAATTTTATACTCACTTGGAGCCATTCCTGTTGAAAGGAATTGAACTATGCTTGTGAAGTGGTCATCCATCTTCTTGATGGCGAGAAGTTGTGCATCTGGTAGTATATCCTCCATACTAGTGGGTTCTTCACCATGTTCCAACCTTGACAAGTGATCAGGTCCCATGTTCATTCTTCCTGGCTTAACTATGATCTCAAAATCATATTCTTGAAACAGGAGAATCCATTTTCATATTCACCCCCCCAACACTATCTTGTTGACAAGGTACTTTAGTGCAGAGTGATCAGTAAACATTTGAAAGTGTCCTCCCAACAAGTAGTGGCGGAATTTCTATAATGCATACACCATGGCTAATCCTTCTCTCTTAGTAGTGGTGTAATTAATTTCAGCTGTGGATAGCTTTCTATTGGCAAATGCTAATGGATGATCAATTTCCCCTTCTCTAGGTTGTGCTAGTACTTCTCCTAATGCAATGGAAGACGCATCAACATGCACATGAAATTCCTTGCTCCAATATGGAAAGCCCAGAATAGGTGTTGTCACCATATTTTGTTTCAGTGTGTTGAAGCTCTGTTGGCATTCTTCTGTCCAACCAAACTGATAGTATTTCTTTAATAACTTCTCCATTGGCGCAGTAATCTGAGCATATCCTTTGATAAAAAAATTGTAATAGACAGTATGTCCTAGTGCAGTGCGTAGTTGTGTGAATGAGGTAGGAGGTGGAAAATCAACTATAATTGCAATTTTGGATGGGTCCACCAACAATCCTTGCTTGTATACAATATGACCTAATAATACTCCAAATGGTGAGAAGAAGATGCACTTATTCAAATTCAAAGAAATTTGACATTGCCTACATTTATCCAACATTAGCCTTAGACATTCAATATGGTTTTTCAACAAACTAAAAACAGTCCAGTCATCAAAATAGGCTTCTATGAACTTATGAAAAAATTATTTGAATGCTTCGACCACCACCCTAAAAAAGATGGTTGGGGCATTCTTCATTCCAAATGGCATCACTGTGTATTGGTAGGATCCCCATTCTGCGGAAAATGCGGTCTTTTGGCGGTCCTCTTTGGCAATCCGGATCTAATGATATCCTGAAAACCCATATGTAAAAGAATATACCTTCTGGCCTCCCACATTGTCTAATACTTCATCATTGAATGGTGTAGGGAAGGAGTCATGTAAACAAGAATCGTTCAGATTTCTGAGGTCCACACATATTCTGATCTCGCCTATCTTCTTGTCTTGTACTACCATAGGGCTGATCCACTCTGACAAGTTCAATAATCCCTGTTTCCAGCATTCTATCGAGCTCAATATTCATTGTTTCCTTATATTTTGGGTTCAATCTATAGGGTCTTTGCTTGACTGGCTTCACATCTAGTTTCAAAGGTATTCTCATCTCTCCCATAGGTCCTTTGATACCCTTCATATCAGTGAACTTGGTCAGGAACAAGTCCTGATACTCGTGCAGTAATTCTATAATTTTTTCAATGGTAGCAACATCCCAGTAATCTCCGACATTGGAAAGATTCGGTGTCTCCTCTATCCCAATATTGAATTTCCTTATCTTGATCAGTTTTCCAATGAATGGATGTTCAACTCCTGGTCCTTCCACATCCCTATGGCCTTCTGTCTCAATAATGTTTACCTTCCTCGGATCATCATCTTCGTCGGCATTAATGTTGTAACATCCTTGTAATTTATGGAATGGAGTAGTCCATTCATCCTCTTATTGCTCCAAAGGGAGGCTAGATTCCTCCTTAAATACTTTATACATCACAATATTTAATTATCGATCTACTTAAGGAAATTCACTTTGGAACAAAAAGGTGGTTACAAAATTCTGAAGCATACCTTCCCAATCTGTAGTGATAAGGCACAACTCAGCTTGAAGGTACCAGTTAATAGAAGTCGTGTCCAGTGTGTTAATGAATCTATGTACCCACTGTTCTCAATGAATATCACTCCAGGCCTCTTCACAGCTTCGTACATGGTCCTTTGGGTAGATTCGACCTATGTACCTCACTTCACAACTTCCTACTTGTGTTGAAAACCATGCTGTCATCAAGGTTTGACATTGTGTCTAGTTTGCGATATTGCTTTTATGTGTCCTCCACCATCTTGTTGGTGTAGCTTTTAGAGCCTTGCCCATAGCCAACAACCTCTGTTGTGCTAGTACAATTTATTCAAAGTCCATCAAGAAGGATTCTAAAGGATTCAGACCATCAAATGTAGGTAAGTTACTTATTGTTGTACCAATCCAAGGAACTTCTCTAGTCAGTTGAGCACATCTCCTTGTGGATACTTCATACATATGGTTCTGCTAGTTCTCTAGTGCTTCTTTTGAATCTGATGAACATGCATTGTTACTTTACCAACTTAGATTCCCATCGACAGTAGGGTTGATATAATCCTGCTGTCTGACTATTAATTTATAGATGTTTTCCATCTCATATGCATAGTCTTCTTCTCTGATGGGATTTGTATATCTCAGACCTTCATCTGGATATAAGGATGCAATGACCCTAAGGCCATCTCCTTCAAATTTCATGTGTATTTTCTTTAAATCGACCACACTAGAATTGTTGAAGGCCCAATCAATTCCTAGTAATGCAGGGTAAGGGAAGCTATCATCAACAATTTCAATTACCTCAAAGTCTACAAAGGTTCTAACTACATCGATGTCCACAAGGACATGCTCCAATTGTCTGAATGGGCTGAGATCTTTCTTATTATCCATGTGAAGCCTGATAGGGGAATATATCAGCTTGGGATTTCCCATCAGTGCCCAAGTTTGCTTCATCATGATGTTGACCTCCGACCCTAAGTCGAGGACCACATAGTCTATATCATACTCTCTTATTTGAGCATTCAAATGTAATTCTTTGTTTTTTCTTCTCTTCTTACCAATCTGGTGTACTTCCATATTCAAGAAGGGGTCTACCTTTCCTAGATCATACTTCCTGATGAGGTTCTATAGCTCTTGTACAACTTTCTCATCCTAGATTAATTTAAGACAAGTGTACAAAAAGTAGATGAGCGTACTTACCTCTTTTCCTTCTTTATGCGCATCTGATTGATCAAATGGCTGAGGCATTTCGTACTCTTTTAATTCTAGTTGCATTCTATATGAGGACCCTTGGTTCCTCTTGAACTCCTATCTTGCTTCCTCTGTAGTAACCGGATTTTATTTTAAACTAACATGAATTAAAATAGAGCAGAAAATTCTAAAATTCACTAAAAATTCGCTTACTCTAGCATATTCATTCCCAGATTTTGATAAATAAACTAACATTTTACATAACAATTTGCATACAATTTAAATTTAAGTAAACGCTTCACAATTTTGAGTTTAAATACCTGTCTTTGATGCTACTATCTGCAGCAGCTTGAATCTTCGCTTGAACCTTCGCTTGAACACCCCAAAACCGGCCACCCTACCGACCAGTACGCCTGGCCCTAGGACATCTACGGACGTC